>JBBPLE010000190.1:13821-34413 GCA_038089675.1 Boletales sp. KT-2023b
CTTTTCCAGACCGAATGCACCCTGATTGTCGTAAAATACTAGGCCAGAGGTTACAAGAAGGCGAAGTTGACTTGAGCCTGAGATCTGCATATGGCATAATGGGTGTTAGTCCGAAAACGCCACAGGAAGTTGCCAGCGACTACTACATGATAGATTTTGTGAGCATGATTTATTTTGACGTCGGGTTTAATAGGCTAATTCACCTATCAGGAATGCAAGTTGCTTATTCTCAGCAATTACGTATACTAATACTTTCATCGGTTACCGTTCAATCCAGTCGCACAAGTATGTGATTCCATGTAAACCTTGAACCACCGCCTGAGTCGTTTAACGTCAGTCACCATCGCAAACTTCGTGGCTCGCCTCCGCATGGGTAAGCATGGGCTGATACACGATCGATCCCGCACTCACTTTCAATAGAACAATAACTTTACATACGTTCCTGAATCTGGAGGGTTTTCCGACATCAACATGATGAGCGTCGACCAGCGCGGGTTCAAGATCATTGCCCAGAAGGAAGCAGACACATTTTTGCAACCACAACAGGTGATCCTTAACCAGACCGTTGATACGATCGAGTATGGCGACGATGGCGTCACGGTGCACACGACGAGTGGCCTGGTGATCACTGCTGACCACGTTTTGTGCACGTTCAGCGTGGGTGTCTTGCAAAACGAGGAAGTAGAGTTCCAACCCCCCCTGCCTGACTGGAAAATCGAGGCCATTAACAGCATCGAAATGGTCAGTCGTACGCCGAGATTGGGCTGAACTCGAGTGCCCATCATGCCATAGGCTACATACATCAAGATTTTCCTTCAATTCGACGAGACCTTCTGGTTCCCAACGGAAGTAAGTTCGTGCCATGGACTCGGAGTAACCTTATTCATTTTGATTCACTCATATTAGATGGGATTGTATGCCGCTGAAGAGAGAGGCAGGTATCCTGTGTGGCAGAACATGGACTATGTCGGATTCCTCCCAGGTTCCGGCGTGCTCTTTGTCACGGTCACCGTACGTACATTCTGAATCATTATAATGATGTACTCAAGTACCTTTAGGGAGATTTCGCCCTCTACGTTGAGCGGCTCACCCCCGAGGAGGTCCAGGCGGAAGTCATGGACGTTCTCCGAACCATGTACCCTAATATTACTCTGCCTGAACCCATCGATATCTTCTACCCAAACTGGATTGGTAACCCACTCTTCCGAGGCTCGTACTCAAACTGGGGACCATCCTACGTTCCCGCGCACTCGGTAAACTTGAAGGCAACGCTCAACCAGCATCTCTGGTTTGCTGGTGAAGCTACCAGCGTGCCTTACTTTGGTACGTTGTTTCTTCGTGACAACTCTATGGTTTGTATCTACTAATGTCCGACCCCCCAGGCTTCTTGCAAGGTGCCTACTTCGAGGGTCAGTCGACTGGCAATGCGATCGCTGCATGCATCAAAGGAACAGCGAGTTGTGAGCTTCCTTACGTGAAGGTTTCGCAGAATGCCCAGCCGTATCCGTCTATTTTGACATCCCCTTGAGTATTCGGCCATGCATTATGACTTTAAAACGTTTGACTACATACGACAATTATGACCCGTGTATTCTTGTACTTGAATGTCAATTGAAAGTGTTGCTACTTCAAACGATGCGCGATTTTGGTCTCGAAGCGGAAAGGTAAGCCTCGAGGTAAAGGAAGTAGTGCACGGTCTCGCCGATGGCTGCAGACATGATCGCTTGTTATGCGAATGCAGGTTTTTGTATTGATATCTAGATGCAAGATTGCAGAGGCACCCTAGGTTGAATAGTACGAGTGGTATTTAGCAGACGCAGTAAATTAAATACTTCATCACTCTACTTCCACACTCCTCACCTCCGTGACGGTCCCAGGAGCTTCCAACTTTCTGTCCGCAAGAGATGAAGCCCTGCTCACAGCCTTGTCTGCAGTGTCGCCGTTATCCACGTTCGCGATGGGTCCAGTGAACCAGTGCACTCCACCATAGACGGGGAAATAGTACCAGATCAGCGAGAGCACGAGGACACCGCCCAGAACGACGACCGTGTAATTCATGCTAGGCGTGCTCGTCTGTGGTGTAGTAGGAAAGAAGAAGACGATGTCCATGAACCCCATAAACGTAACGGAGATAATAGCGACGGGCAGGCTCTGCACGAAAGTCGGATCAGTTTTAGCTTCGTTCCGTGCATCTCGGGAAGGGACTGACAAATACTCCGAGGTTAAACGGTCCGGGTTTGAAGTCGTTATTGAAAATGAACCTCGCTGCGATTGGTATGGAATATGCAACGTAGAGCCCGGTCACGGACAATGCGAACACGGCATTAATAGCTTGCGCGCCGGCGAGGGCGAGGAGGCCGAGGAGAGTGGCAATCGTAGCCACAAACCAAACGGTATTGACTGGCGTGCCGGTGAAACTATTCATCCGGTATAGGATGCTTGACAAAGGGAGTGCCCCATCACGGGCGAAAGCAAAAGATTGACGAGAAGCGGCGAGGACCTGAGATGACGTGAACAATACTGCACGAGAATTGAAATAAGAGTTACCATGCTAGATCCCATCATGTATCTTGATATGATATAAGCGACAAACGATGGCTAGTATACAACACTCACTGTCCAATGATCACAAATGACCATAGGGCCAGGGTACCCTTTTGTCCGAAACTATTCAAGAAAATCTGGGCCATAGGTTGAGGGCTGCTTATGATGCTTGCGAGGTCGGTGCCCATGCAGAACGCGAGAGATATATTGATGGCTAAACATCGATCGCCAGCACGTTCATGTCTCACCATGAATATAGAAAGATATGTATATACGCACCCCAGCCAAGTACACCAGCGATTCCAACTGCGCCAACCTGGACAAATTAGTTTTGAGCGGCGGAAGGTACAAGATGCACTCACAATAGCCCATGGCACAGCGGTGGCCGCATTTGAGGCCTCCTCGCTAATGTGCACACTTGAATCAAATGAACCTTGGACGATGTGATGGCCAAAGTCAAATTTCTCTGCCAGTGGGAGCACACTAAGGGAAGGGGATGGACATACAGATCGTCCAGAGAGGGGCGAGGAAGGAAAGAATGAAGGCGTATCCGTTCGGCCAGCCATTCACTATGTGACAGGAATCAGTAGCAAGGCACGAGCAACGACGGAGGACGAACCATTGGAAAAATTACCGAGGGCAAAGCTAGCGCTATTCATATATTCTTTTGGAGTAGCAGCCGGAAGACCGATGAGTACTGCAAAGCAAAGGCTAATGCGCAAGATATGTAGCGTTGCAGATATTCCACGAAGATACTCACAGCAAATTAAGGGCAATATAGAGGTTTTGCAGTCGCGCAAGTACGGCAGTCCCAAGAGAGCAAATAATGCCATGAGAAAATAGTATCGCCACGTATATTCCGCTGCACAGATTTTAGTTGGTAAAATTGCGGATGGCTGAGATCCAAAGGGGCATACAAGGTCTGTGTCTGTGTAGCAACAAAGTTCTGGTTGCTGATATTAATCGCTGCTGCGATTTGAATGGCGCATCCCCAGTCGATGGAGGCTGTAGAGAACACAAATAAACAACAATATCCGGGACGAGATGAAATGCTTACCGACTGCGGAAATAGAGCCAATCGTATTGGCATCTAATACAATGTTGTATTGACTGCAACATGTGTTTGTAACTCTGACTTACAACCAACGATCCAAGAGAGAAGGTTTCGGTAACGAGGAGAAGAAAGAGAATGAGTCCAGAAATAGAGCTACATGACACATTATTCAGGTCACCGAGAAATGCGATGGAGTGACTTACACCGCCAGAGGTGGGTGCTGCGGAACTCAGCTCTGCCATGGACATTCCAATACAAAGGACAAAGATACTTGCAACTGCCCACTGAAGGTAGTAAGATGAATAAATAGATCAGCACCCGATAGTTGTGGAGGAGGGACCAAGGGAGAGGCAATGAGTACGAGGAGAGCTCATCGGAACTTGAACAAGGTGAAATGACACGCACCCCCCAAACCATTGCGGAGGGACCACCGTTTGAAAGGGAGTAAGTGAGGACAGAGCTGCAGGACACATAAGGTAAGCGGCGAAAGGGAGATTAACAGCCTAGGTGAATACTGACGCGATTGATGGAAGTAAGCCGATGATGCTGAATGCAATGCCAAAGACCTATGGATACAAGACTGTCAATGCAGATAGGCTTAAAAGTAAATGCCCTAATGACCTCGAACGGGGTGAAGGCCCTCTTGAACTCCTGTTTGTACCCAAGTTCAGCAAGGAGCTGTTCGTCAGCTTCTGCGATTTGCGCCTTGTTGGTCATGGTCTGGATGAGCGGGGGTGGGTAACCCAGAGAGAGGAAGGCACTGATTAATATTGGTAAACGTGAGTATCATTTTTATCCTGGGAACGAGATATCGGATAAACAAGTTGAAGACCGGTGATAACGCCCTGGGCCTGGAGATTTCCCGACATTGGTTGGCCTACTGCTCATTACAAGTAGGTGATCCGGCTCATCGGCAATGACTCTCGGAGCAGGGCTAGCGCCGGAATGATGGCCCAATAGCGCTTTCCTGAGGGATTAAGCCGGAAAGAGATATGCGACACGTCAGCTAAAGGAGATGACACGCACTTGACACACAGCGTAACGATGATAGTGACTCATTCCCATAGGTCAGGCCTGGTGACTTCTGGCACATGCTTGTTCAAGTTTGGGAACAAGCCTCGGATCGCCGGCAGCATGTCAGATACTTATCTGGATAAAATAAACGCTCATGACACAGCACCCTGAACCAATTTTTCTTGGACAATGGAAAGTATCCAAGTATGTATGTACAGTAGGGAGAGCTATTTGGTTAGTATTAGTGGTGGGGTAGGCTCTGTCACAATAGTCGTGCACTGGCATCATTTCCACGTTCAAGACAACTGCATAAGTCGGTGACCCAGTGATGGCCTCTCATCGAGCGTGAAGGACTGATGTCATGATCATGTGATCGTGGTAAAAATCACGAGGAAAAAAAAAGTGTTGACGTGTCCAAACATTTTCTGTACGTGGCCCCGAGACGGTAATATATAAGAACCAAGGATCTCCGCCAAGCACCATCCTCATCTCTCTCTCTTCCCCTCGTCGTCCACTGCGATGGCAAGCCCACTTCGTCGTCCGTCGCGCGCAAAGTCACGCCGCATGGCTTCTTCACTCTCTCTAATCCTCCTCACTTTCTTCGCACTCATTTGTCTGTGCCCCGCCGTCTCTGCTCAGGAGGGAAGCAAGAAGAGCGAGTATGGCACTGTCATCGGTATTGGTACGCATTCCCATCCCTCTCGCTTCAACTATGCTCACCGACTCTGGGTAGATTTGGGAACTACGTATGTGCAACCTTTCTCGTTCTGTTCCTGTTATTGACCATCCATTGACTCAGTTATTCGTGTGTTGGGTCAGTCGGTTTACTCGTCAATTTTATGCTTCGTTGCTCACCTTTGGTATAGTGTTCAACGTGGTGGTCGCGTGGAGATCATTGCCAACGACCAGGGTCACCGGATAACACCTTCGTGGGTCAGCTTTTCTGACGACGAACGACTGTATGTTTTCGTATCCCGCCCAGCTTCGACTTTATTAACGGGCATCCCAGGGTTGGCGATTCCGCCAAGAACGCTTTCCACTCCAATCCCCAAAACACCGTGTTCGACGCTAAACGTCTCATCGGTCGTAAGATGGATGACAATGAACTCAAGCGCGACATGAAACACTGGCCTTTCGCTGTCGTTGACAAGGCCGGGAAGCCCGCCATTCAGGTTGACTACAAGGGAGATACACGTGATTTTGTGAGTCCATCCCAACTACCTCTTACTAGGAAACTTAAATTCCCTCTAGACTCCTGAGGAGATCAGTGCAATGGTTTTAACCAAAATGAAGGAGACAGCAGAGGCATATCTTGGTGAGAAGGTCACTCACGCCGTTGTTACTGTCCCTGCCTGTGAGCATCCCACCATTGAGTGCCGAGAATGAAATCATTAAACGCCCTTATCAGACTTCAACGACGCTCAGCGCCAGGCGACCAAGGATGCCGGTACTATTGCTGGTCTTCAGGTCCTTCGTATCATCAATGAACCTACTGCTGCTGCCATCGCTTACGGTCTTAACAAGAAGAGCGGTGAATCACAAATCATCGTTTACGACCTCGGTGGTGGTACTTTTGATGTTTCCCTACTCTCCATCGACGATGGTGTTTTCGAGGTTCTTGCGACTGCGGGTGACACTCATCTTGGTGGTGAAGATTTCGATAACCGGGTTATTGATTACTTTGTCAAGTTGTACAAGAAGAAGACTGGAACCGATGTCACTAGCAACTTGCGTGCTATGGGCAAGTTGAAACGCGAGGTTGAAAAGGCGAAGCGTACATTGTCAAGCCAACAGTCGACGCGGATCGAAATCGAATCTTTTGAAGACGGCAACGACTTTTCGGAAACCCTTACTCGGGCCAAGTTTGAGGAGCTCAACATGGATCTTTTCCGCAAGACCATGAAGCCCGTGGAACAGGTCCTCAAGGATGCCAACGTCAAGAAGGAGGAGGTTGATGAGGTACGTAGAGCAATTGTTTCCGAGTATTGTGCCAATTTGGGTTGCAGGTTGTCCTTGTTGGTGGTTCTACTCGTATTCCCAAGGTGCAACAGCTCTTGAAGGAATACTTTAATGGGAAAGAGCCTTCGAAGGGCATTAACCCTGATGAGGCGGTTGCCTATGGTGCTGCTGTTCAGGGTGGTATCCTCTCTGGTGAACAAGGCACTGAGGATGTTGTGCTTGTTGATGTCTGTCCACTTACGCTCGGTATCGAAACTACTGGAGGGGTCTTTACCAAGTTGATTCCTCGCAACACTGTCATTCCTACCCGCAAGTCGCAAATGTAAGTATGGCTATTTTGAGCGTGGCCGTTTTACTAAGGCACGACTGCAGCTTCTCCACGGCTGCTGATAACCAGCCTACTGTCCTTATTCAAGTATATGAGGGCGAGCGTGCGTTGACCAAGGATAACAACCTTCTTGGCAAGTTTGAGCTTTCGAGCATTCCTCCCGCACCTCGGGGTGTTCCTCAGATCGAGGTTACGTTCGAAATCGATGCCAATGGTATCATGAAAGTTGGTGCGGCTGACAAGGGAACGTAAGTGTTGATCGTGAATGTTGGAGGAATATCTGATTTATGGTGTGGACTAGTGGTAAATCTGAATCGATTACGATCACGAACGAGAAGGGGCGTCTCTCGAAGGAAGACATTGAGCGGATGGTTCGTGAGGCCGAAGAGTTTGCCTCAGAGGACGAAGCGAACCGGAAGCGTATCGAGTCGTTGAACTCGCTCTCTTCATTCGTGTTTGGGCTCAAGTCGCAACTCGCTGACCAATCTGGACTTGGTGGAAAACTGGAGGAAGATGACAAGAAGACACTCCTTTCTGTCATCAAGGATACGACGGATTGGATTGATGAGAATGGACAAACGGCTATGACGGACGAGTTGGAGGAGAAGTTGGCGGAGATCCAGAGCGTGGTTGGCCCAATTACGAGCAAGCTTTATGCTGCGGGGGCAACGGATGATGATGAAGAGCCTTCTCCATACGATCACGATGAGCTGTGAGGGATGATTGATTAACAAGCTTTTTATTTCGTCTTGCTCTACACACCTTGCCCAACTGAGTGGAACGAAGAGAGTTGGGTTAGTATAAATTAGCACGAACCTACTTGGGAGAGTGATAGAGTTTAGAGTGGACTCAGGCGGTCGTTATATAAATATGTAAGGAGGGGTGCTGGTACAGAGCGAGTATCTCTACAAGTAATGTATAGCATGGGGCGAGTGGGAATGATAGTAGGGCTGTCCAGCAGAGGTATGGATTGACAGAGAGGATTAGAGGATGCTAAGTATGATGCTGGAGGTGGCGATTAATGTACATAAAACGTGACTCGGGATGAATGATGCGTGAGTGGGTCAATCGTCTTCGTCATCAATGGGATATGCGGGGAGTGGACCGCGTATGGGAAGATACCTGGAGCAGAGGGAAGGCTGGTCGGGGTCGGGGGGAACTGCGAGGACGAGACGGAATGCGTCCTTTCCATTGAGATAAAAGCGGTAGAGACGTTTCTCGCGGATAAAGCCGAGGGATTCGTACAAAGAAAGGGCGGGAATATTGTCAAACTCGGTTTCGAGGACGACCTGGGTATAAATGAAGCTGACGTGAAACGTCGAGGTCTGGTGACGTACCTCTGTAACACCGTTTCGTTTCATAACGTCGATTGTACGGCGGACGAGGGTGCTTGCTGTCACGTGAGGTAGGAGGGAGTGGGTTGTGGGCACGAGGAGATGGTGCTCACCGACGCCGCGTTTGCGCCAATCTTTGTTGACGCTGAGCATGGCGATGTAGCCTCTGTTGGAGATGTGCTTGTGCATGCTCTGCTTGCACACGATGACACCTATCGGGACGGACGAGTCCGCGGGTATGGCCTGCGGGGGAGTGAGAGGAGAGAGAGGAGACGATGAGCGAACGCACGAGGAATGCGAGCTGGGGCCTGGGAATGAAAGAGGTGAGCCAGAGAGGAAAAGGAGGAGGGGGATGGACGCACCATTGGTGTAGAAAGTAACGGTAGGTGTAAATGACGTAGGGTTCGCTGAGTTCACTCTGTACCAAGGACATGATGTGGGGTAAATCTGATTCGCCTATATACTGTCTGTACAGAATCTGGACCGTCTCTGCCATCGTGTCTTGCGTGGTGGGACGAGGAGGAGGAGGAGGAGGAGGAGGACACGCGAAGATGCCGGTCATCCGGGGGTAAATCAGATTAGGAAATTAATTCCCATACGTACAAAAAAAGAGATGAAGCAAGTTACTGTAAACTGAACGAGTTCAAACGATGGACTCGATCGCAAAGCTGAGGTCTGTCCTCGCAGCGACGCTCTCCGCACGCGGACACGCCGAGCAGGACCTCTTTGACGACCTCATCTTGCACAAGTCCCGTCTACGCGACCTTTTGCACGTCGGACTGCCCTCGCCCCAGGAGCAACGCGACCTCCAGTCTGGTCCGTCTTCTCCTCTCCACTCCGTCAGACGCTCACCCGTCCCCAGGGAAGATCTCTTTGGACGGGAAATCCCTCGCGGTCAACACCGACTTTGCACACCAAGCCATATTCCTCGCCCAGCAGCTCAAATGTTCGGAAAAATACACCGCCAGCATACTCCACGCCCTCATGTCCGAAAACCCCAACACGGACGCCGTCAACTCCATCGAGGCCGCCGTCGTCGAGTTTCACCAACGCCGTCGCCATCTCATCGACTGCCTCCGTTACCTCCTCGACGCCGCCGAACTCGCTCAGCTCCCTGACCCACCCAGGCTCTGTCTCCGCATCGAAGCATTTGTCAGGCAGGAGCTCGTTCCTGCTGCCAAGGGCGGCGCCTCTCTCGCCTCCCATATCTTCAAGGAGATCGGGTCGTTGGGTGCCGCGGTCGCTCAGGCATACACCGCCAAGCAAAACGCGCAGAGCAACACCGTCCCGCCCTCTGCCACTTGTACGCCAAGCCTTCTTCTCCATCCCCCCCTGCTCATCTCCCTTCAGGTTCACAACCCGCGTTGGGCTACGACATTCTCAACGCCCGCTACGATTCACTCAAGCATGAGCGACGGCACCTATCCATGGTCTACTACCAAATCGCCCGTCTGGGCTACTTTTCCCCGAACGAGGTACAAAACTCGATAGATTGGCTCGCGGTCAATTCAAACGATCCCATCGTCTTTTATATTCTCGGAGCCACCCTTGCCGCATTCGATCCCGCCGACCCCCACTCCTTTGCTGGCAAAGTCCGCAAAAATCTCGCCATCGACAAGGCTACCATCGCATATATGAAGAGGCAGCTTGCTCCCACCGCAAACTGGAGAGAGCCCGGCATAAAGGCAACCGTATTGCTCAAGTGGACCCTCTTCATGACCGAGGCCAGACACCGCGACCCCACCCTGGAGATCCAAGACGGTTTCAAAACTGAAGAGCTCGAATCTCAGATATGGGCCGCCGTTCAGGGCGACGCGTTCACGTTCCTTACTGCCACCCTCGTCCAACTTCACAGACGCATCCATAGCTCACCCATAAGTTCCTATGCACAGTTGATCCAGCTCCTTCCCGATCAACAGGAGCAACAGCAAAAGGACCTCCTTGCCGATGAATTCAAGCCATCCCTGCTCAACACGTGTGACGTCCTCATTCGGTCGTTGCTCACATATGCCAGTTCTGAGCTGCGCAAGATCAAGCAGAGGCAGGAAGATGTCTTGGCGAGCGTTCGGACAGACCGCTCCAGAATCTTTAGGTCTGCCCCTGCCGGCAGCGAAAACGAGGGTCAACCCGCACCCCGAAACGACGTCGCCATGTTATACTCCCTCATCGGTATCCTTTACACGTCCCTTCCACCAGAACGCGCCCTGCAGTTTTGGGGCGCAACTCCAGTTGCCGAGACTGGCGGTCTCTCGTACCTGGAAGTAACGGAAATGTCTTCAGGCAAACTGCCGTCGTTCTTGCAATGGGCCGTGTGGTCTACCCAAGTCCGCGATGTGAATATGACGATGGCATTGTACGATATGCTTTCTGGTCTTGCAAAGGGTCAACAATGCAGTGAGCTTGCCTACAACTTCCTCGCCCGGGGTGGTGGCGAAGTGATACCGGGCAGCAGTCTGCCGACCTCCACTGGTTCCTACAACGCCAGTCCCTCCACATCATGGTCCATGATTTTTGCGCTCCTCGAGTCTTGGACGTCCCCTGCTCCGGCTCCCCGCACGAACTCCCCGCCTCAACAATCCCTCGCTGCGTCTTTCGGCGGGTTTGGTTCTTTTGCTGCATTGCAATCTCCACCCCCTCAACAACCTCCTCAGCACATCCCCATTGGTCCAAAGGACGTCCTCCTTGCGCAATCCTTCCTTCGCCTTCTTTCTACCGTTGCGACGAGCTCTGTCGCAGTGCGGCTTGCCATCTCTTCCAACACCCAATTCCGCGCTATACCAACGCTTGTGTCGCTCGTCCCTCTTGGCATCCCGCTTGAGCTCAAGGGGGCCATCTTCGATGCCCTCGCCGCATTTTGCGAGCCTGGTGCGGGTGTTGCGGGTGTGGATATTTGCAAGACTGTATGGACGCTGATGGAGAGGGTCGAGGTGATCAATGTACGTGCGTCCGTGTCCGGTCGGGCGATTGGGGCGGGTCCCGTTTTACCGCCCGTAAAGGGTGTGGAAGTGGAGTTGGATGAAGTGGAGGCGGTGTACAAGTTGTATCCGGCGACCATCCCCTTCCTGAGTCTGCTCGCTACGTTGTTGCACACGCCAAAGAGGCTTTCCCCCCGCAGTCTTTTGGCGGACGCAGAGCCGCTCAACACGATTCCCGAGTCCTTGGGTCAGCCTTACCGCCTGCCTGGCATTGGCCCTTACGTCAGCTTCGTGGTGGACAATGTGTTTGCTGGATTGCCTCGTCGGGAATACACGCGACACTCGGAACGATGGAGGATAAACGATCTGTGCCTCACGTTTGTCGAGCGTGCCCTGGCAGGCTGGGAGATAGAGAACCTTGTGAGGGGAACGGAAGACGAGATGCTGAAACGAGAGACGGTCATTCCCCTGCTCGTTCATCCCGGCTTCGAAGTGCTCACTCGCTTGCTCACCAATTCACCCCTCCAATCTACTATCCTCTCCTACATCGTCGACGGCATCGAAGGTTTTGAACGCGAGCTTCCCTCTGAAGAGCCCTACTTCTTGTGGACCATCGTTCGTGTTTTGCGGATCATTCATCGAGTGCTCGATATTCAGGACATTTTCCTCGACGTCCTCGTTCCCATTCTTTCTGAATTTGACAGCGCACCATTTGTGGGGAGCGTCCATTCGAGGTCGTTTTACACGCGATTTGACCAAGCGCTGACGTACGGAACAAAGTATATCCCTGCCATCGCGGCGTATGCCATGTATCCAGCATACCCGGAACTTGTCCTTCTCGCCGTCAAAATCACCTCCCAGCTCTCGTCTTCGACGGCCGTCACGAATCTCCTTACGCTCGTCGAACGCAGCCCCGATTCTGAGCGTATCCTTGGCGGGTTCAGGCAGTTGCTCGACGTCGAGGCACTCGATGATGTAGATGCGACCGAAACCACTGCGGAGCAAATGACGGGCGCGGGTGCTGCAGACAGGGAAGCGCAAGAATCGCTGGATCAAGCCATCAGGGTCGCGATCCTCGACCTCCTGATTCGCAATACGGAACCTGGCGCAGCCTACCCCAACGTTGGCCACTTCCTATTGTTTGGCGGAGCAGAAAGCGAGCTCCAGATCCAAGACCCCCATGCGATCGGCGCACGCCGGACGTGCGTGCATGTCATCCTGGACATCGTGAACGTGGGCGTGCCGTGCATGAAGACCAAGGGCAAGGACAGAGAACGACAGCGGAAGACAGTGACACATGCGGAACCACTGTTCAACGTCCTTCCGGCGCTGAGCGAGCGATGTTACCGCGTCTTGTATCAACTCTGCGTGCACCCTCGCACGTCGGACGCCACGATGCGATACCTGCGCACGAGAGAAGACTTTTTCGTGCGACATCTGGCCGTGATTCCGTCCAAGGTTCCAGAAACGTCCCAGGAATCGTTGATCGAGGTCGTGTACCACGACGGATCGCGGGTGTTGACGAGCGTGGCGACGCTGCGCGCGTTCGTCGCCCTGCGCTCTCGAATATTGGATCTCGCGGCGCTGGAGCTGCACGTGCTGACGAACAAGGGACACCACAAGGGGGTGCTCGAGATCTTGCAGATCCTATTCGGGACGGAAAATGCACCGCAGGTAGGCGAAGAGTGGGAAGACGCGCTCGCGATGCCGCTGCAGCCGTTCAGAGAGATGGGACAGTCGCACCTGCGGATCATCGAGTTTGTGCAGTCGCTAAGCTTCGATTGGTCGGACTCGCTGACGACGACGCCTGTGGACCTGGACTATCTCGGGTCGCTCAACTTGCACGCGTGTATGCGCGTGGACGCGACGGGATGCGAGGTGGTGGACCAGTCTGCGCTGCTGTCGCTCCTCACCTCGGCATGTCGAATGCTGCATTCGCAAGGACGTATCGCCACCACGACGCAAGCGGAGAAACTGAACACGGAAACGGCATACATTTTGGAGAGCTGTGCGATCGAGAATCACAGACGGGAAGTATCGTACGCAGTGTCGACTGGGTACGAAGCATGGCGTCGACTGCTCGAGATGACGCTCACGAAATGCTTCAACCGACTCCCGCACGACCGACGCGAAAACATGCTGTTTGACCTGCTGCACGTTCTCCCCGGGATCGTGCGGTCCGACGTTCCAGAACCGACGGCGGTACTGCTCTCGGAGGCGATCCTGTCGACGATCACGAAGCTGCGCGAGGACAGGCGGCACCAAGTACTGTTGCAGTCTGCGGGCGGTGACATCGAGGCGGGATCATTGCCGACGGAGCGACTGTATGCGCTCCTGCGGAGCCTCCTCGAGTGTATTCTGGACAATGACCGGTCCGAGCTGGTGCGCGGGAACCTGTATGCGTGCTTGATCAACTATCTGCACCTCGTCTCTGCCGACGACGGGCGACAGGACGTGGAGGCCATCACGGACCATGGGAAACGATCGATGGCTCTATCGACGTCTGTGCTGAGCGCGGTCGAGCCAAGTGTGTCCGGGCGGTCGACGCCGACGCCCGGTGGACGTGCGCCTCCGGAGACGTCCGCGCTGGAATCTGGGACGCTTTCTGTGATGAAGCGGGTGCTAGAACGGCTGGTGAGCACGATTTCGCGCGACGCGATCGATGGGACGGAGGTGTGGAAGACGGTCGCGTTCACGTTGCTGGACTCGCTCGCGCATCTGTGTCGGGTGGACGGGTCGCGCATGCTGCTGACGACGCTGGTGCGACACGGTGTGCTGTCGAACGTCGTGCGGGGCCTGAAGGAGGCGGAGAAGGGTTTGCAGTATGTGTTGAAGCCTGATCCGGGTAAGTTGATCGTGAACGGTTGAATGCGTGTGTGCTGAGGGTTGGGTGCAGACGATCTGAACCCGCTGTACGTGTACGAAGCCAAGATGGCGATGTTTATCCGGATGGCACAGACGCGAGCGGGCGCGGAACGGTTGCTGGAAGCGCAGGTGCTGGCGGTGTTGTCGCAGTGCGAGTATTTGGATGCGCGGCCCGAGGAAGATCAGTCGTTTATGGGTACGCGAGCGTGTGATGCGGTGGTGATCGTTCTGACGGCGTGCTGCAGACCATGACTCGTTTTTACCTTCGGCGATCCAGCGGTATCATCAATTGTTTATGCCGGCGCTGCAGCTCGTCGTCGGGATACTGGCGTCGTTGGGCGCAAAGCACGCCACGGCCAACAATCAGGTGCGTACACGGACGTGGTCGTTTCGGACCTGTGCTTGATTCTTACAGGCGCTCGAGTTTCTGTCGAGTCATCGGGACACGATCGTGATCATGCTCAAAAATGACAGCGACGAGGTGGGGTTGTGCTACATCGAAGAGATTCACCTCCTGGTATCGCTCAGCGGGAGTCTGCTTCCACTGGTTCCGAAATCGGAGCTGGCAAGTGTGGTTGTGTCTGATGAACTCTCAGGGACTGACGGTTGTCGGGACAGATGACGATGAACACGGGATTCGGGGCCGTGCACGGGGCCATCCTCGGGCTCGCCGCACGGTGTCTTGGCAACGGACGGTGGAGCCAGATGGTGCGACCGCAGACGGACAGCGAGATTGCGCTCGCGGGGGTGTTTGCGCCTGGGTACGGGTCGGAAAGCAAGTTTGAGGTGGAGGTGAGACGGCAAGAGCGATTGCTGCGAAAGGCGGTGATCGAGTATCTCGGGACGGCGAGCGATTTCACGGAACCGGAGATGACGTTGGTGTTGTCGGCGGTGTTGTCGGTGCCGCGAGGGGACGAGCGGCCGAGCCGGGTGATTGGTGGGTGCGCGCGCGTCCGGGAGGAGACACGGTGGCTGATCGAGGACGTTGTAGCGACGATACCGACGGTGGGGGACGCGATCGAGGCGCTGAACAGTCTGTGTGACGATCTCGGGGGGACGCTGAAGCAGATTGGAGATCTGACTGCGGAGCTGTCGTCGCGAGACCACATCCGGGTCGAGGGGATCGAAGAGATGGTGGGGGTGTCGGACCCGGCGTTCTTGCAAGACCTGGACATGGGGCAGAAGCGGTCGTTGATGCATCAGGCGTATGAACGGTTGAGGGACACGTTTGAGGACGAGCTCAGGACGGTGCTGGGGGCGACGGAGATGGTGCTGCTGTTGCTGTGGCGGCATGTGGCGAGTTACGCGGGGACGGAAGGGGACGGGGCGGCGGCTGGGAACCCGAAGACGTCGTCGATGCGGGTGGACGGGAGCGTGTTCAAGGACGAGGCGGGGAAGCGGTTGGTGGGGGCGTTGACGCGGCTGTCGAGTCTGGATCTGGTGGGTGCTGCGTGATGCTGCAAGGGGTGGTACTGACGGACAGAACAGAGCGCACGGGATTGGCAGGCACACGAGGGGTACATGGAGGTCATGTCACGGCGGTTGAGGGACACGGTGGGACTGCGCGACTGATTGTAATGTATTTAAAAACGCATGCGATGTTTTGCAAGCAAAAAAATAAAAGAGAGGTACATGATTTAAAACGGAAGAAGACTGCCTGCGCCACGGAGGGCGATTTGACCGCCGAAGCGGAGGGTCTGGGTACCCCCGGGAAAGTAGGCGAGGACGTAGGCGAGGAGGGCGAGGACCTGGACGAGGCCGGCGAGAAGGGAGCCAAGCTGAGAGTGGGCCTGGGGGAGGGTGTTTGGTGTGGATGAACGGGGGGGGGGAAAGAGCGCTACGTACCGCAAGGGCAAAATAGAGGGTGAGGACGAGACTGGAAAAGTAGACTGCGGAAAAGGGCAGACGCTCTCTGGAGATGAGGTGGTTGATGTGGTTGAGGGGGCCTACGAGGACGGAGAAGCTGGGGAGAAGGTGAGCGAGAGCAGGACGAGGAGATCGTAGGACGAACCCGACCATGACGAGGAGACTGCCGAGGCTGAACGCGAGGGCGAACTTGGCGGGGCGAACTGGAAGCCAGGGCAGGCCGAGGAACGCAAACGCAAAGCAGACGCAGGCACCGACGAGACAAGCGCCAAACCCGAGCAGTCTGCGGCGGTCGTCAGCGAGAAACGGCGCGGGAGAAACACGACGGACCGTTCCCAGCGCGAGAGGGCGAACCACTGCTGCGCGTCGTCACCCTCCGAGTCGTTGTCGCCAGCGACGGCGTTGTAGAAACGCGAGAACGGGTTCGACGGGGACTGGGACTGAGGCTGGGCGTCGTCGTCGGTGGTGCGGGCCCAGCGAAATTGGGAGAGATTGTTGCGAAAGGACTGCTGCTCAGAGTTGGTGCTCATCACGGTCATGGACGAACTCGTGCGCTGGTTCACGACCAACGGCGGCGCGTTCCATCCACACGTCGTCCTCGACGACAAAGGTCACCGTCGTCGTCCCCGTCGTCCCCCGTCGTGCTCACCGTCGTTCAGGTCCCTTTGGCGTCGCCGTCCTCGCCCCCGCCTCCGCCCTCCTCGAGGACACCACCATCGTCACCTGCCCCCTCGCGCTCATCATCACCAGGGACGTCGCATCCCATGCCCTCGCCGCCCTCCTGGGGCCCGCCCTCGACGCCTGGTCCGAGCGTGCGCTGATCGCCGCGTATCTCTCTCTCCACCACGTCTGCCCCCAGAGCGACCACCTTCGCCATCTCCCCTACGTCCGCTCTCTGCCCCCCGTCAAAGACCTCCTCACGCCCCTCCATTTCACCCCCGCCGAGCGCGACCTCCTCCGTGGCACCAACCTGCACGGCGCCACCCACGACCGCGAGCGCGACTGGCGCGCCGAATGGGGCGTCTGCCGCGCCCTCGTCCACCGCACCAACCCCGGCTGGGCCGACGCCCTCACCTGGTCCGTGCTCTTCCCTCCCCGCGCTCGCCGCCCCGCTCACCCCACCCAAGGCCGCTCTACCTCGCCGCCGCGACCCACCTCTCGTCCCGCGCCTTCCCCTCCTCCATCCTCTCTCCGACCCCCACCCTCGTCGCCTCCCCGACCACCCACCCCGTGCTCATCCCCGGCCTCGACCTCCTCAACCACCGCCGCGCACAGCCCGTCTCCTGGCTCGTCTCGTCCGACCACATCGCCCTCGTCGCACACCCCACACCCCCACGCGCCCACGGCCTCATCGAGGTCTTCAACAACTACGGCCCGAAGCCCAACGACGAGCTCATCCTCGGCTACGGCTTCTCCATCCCGGACAACCCCGACGACACCATCGCCCTCTTGCTCGCCGGCGCAAAGTCCGACCGGTGCATCGTCGGTCGACACGCCAGCAATGCGGACGCCCTCTGGGCCGCCGTCCGCGCGAGGGTCGCCGACGGTCAGTCCGACCATCCGTTCGAGGACGATCTCGACACCGCCGCCGTCCTCTCCGACATGCTCCACGCCAAACTGGACGCGATCAAGACGTTGCCCGACGTGCGGCGGTCCGACGACGTCCGACCCGCCGTCAGGCTCATGTTGGAGCACTATATCCAAGGTGAGCCGCTCCCCCCCGCTCGCTCCCACCACCTCTTGATGCTTCTTAGGACAACGCGACATTCTGGAATCCATCTTGATCTTCGCACAGGGCAAGCACGATGCGGCGATCGCGTCAGCGAGCGAACTGGGCATCGATCTCGTATTCGGCGACGAAGCGTAGTGTACATGCATGCATACATAAATTACCCCAAGTTGGGCTCGAGACCAAGGTTGTACAACTTGTTTGCGTTGTGGAACAAGGCGTTTTGAACGATCTCGATCGCTTGCGCCTCCGTGAGCTCCTCACGGCGTACCGAATTCGAAAGCACTTCGCAGAGTGCCTGCCGCCCCTGAATGCTCGCTAGATAATACGACTCTGGCCACCAATGTCCGTCGGCTGCAAATCTCATCAGTGCACACGTCATACGACCACCACGCCAGCGTACTCGACCACAGAATCTTGTTCGTCGGTGCCAGTTCGAGCACCTGTCCAACCACCGCGCGCTGGCCATCGCCCGACACGAACGGGAACACCTCCCCAAAGTCGAGATAGACATTGTCGTACACCGACGTGAGGTACCCCGCCTCGCGGGTGAACGGGTAACTCGCGTGGAGGAGCACGATCGGCGTGTTGGCGTTCGCTTCGATGATGGGCTGCATGTGCGCCGGCGTCGCCTTGGGCAGTCGAATGTCATTGTCCCCGAGGCCTGCATCAAGTGAGCTGCCCGTCCCATCCAGCCCGATCCGACGCTTACCTGTGTGAAATTGCACTGAGGGCGGGTCAGCGCCAGGTCCGAGGATGTTGTCGTTGAAACACGCACCCGGTTTATGATGTCGGCCCGCGATCTGGAGCACGATCCGGACGAGATGGTCGTTGAGCGCTTTTTGTTGTACACGGAGGCTCTCCGTCGACTTGTACTGTAGCATGAGATCCAACACGGCGTTTTCGATCTCCTCGAACGTCGCCGAGGGTGCGATGTCCAGACCCGTCCTGTAGCAGACGACAGACTTGAAACCGACGACATCCTCGTCCCTGGCGCAGGCATCGATCACGGCCCTGAACCGATCGGACAGTTCTTCCAGAACGCTCACGACGG
The DNA here is from genome assembly GCA_038089675.1 of Boletales sp. KT-2023b. Lineage (NCBI taxonomy): Eukaryota > Fungi > Basidiomycota > Agaricomycetes > Boletales > Boletales sp. KT-2023b. The sequence continues at coordinate 32,484 of JBBPLE010000190.1, forward strand.
ACACGATCGAGGTCGATACCTGGGTCGCATCCCTGTCGAGCAGCTCGCCCAGGATGCGCTGCATTGGTCCCGGTCAAAAAAAAAAACAGATAGGGGTCGCGACGGAACATGGAAGACGACGGACCTCTGCCTCGAGCTCGATCCGGACGATACGCCTGCACGGGCTGGCCGTGAGCGAATCGTGCCACCGATACCCCTCTGCGAGGGCAGCGACGCCGCCAAGCCCGTCGTCGAGCAGGATCGTCTGGATCCCGGTGGGCTTGAAGCAGCGTTCGCAGAGCGTGCGGTAGTCTGTGGCGTCGCGGGCGCGTTGGAGAGCGTCCCAGGAGGGGGTGCCCTTGAGCTCGTAGAGCCTCGCGAGCTGGGCGGTCGCGCGGGCGCTGGCGAGGGTGGTGTGCGCGTGCCGGAGGGCGTCGCCGGCGGCCTCTGAGACGATGCCCTGGAGGGGGAACGCATCGCGATGCTGCTCGGCGAGGAGCGGGTGGGCGTGGTTGTCGATGATGGGGTAGGAGAGCGCGACGTGGGCGAGGTTGGGATAGTATGGTGGTGGTGACATGACTAGCTAGGCTTGAACGTATACCGTGACGATGCCGGTGGACGTGGCAGCGCTCGACAAGGCCATTCGCGACGCATTTCCGGTCTCGCATCTCGAGATCGAGGACAGGTCCAGCGGTTGCGGCGAGAGCTACGCCGTGTTGCTCGTCAGCGACGTGCGTCGTATTCAGCGATGATCGCTGTCGATGACTTGATGATGTCCTTTAGGCATTCGAGGGAATGACGACCCTCGCGAGACACCGCGCGAGTACGTCGACGTTCTCGACTCGACGACGAGCACCGCCGTTGACGACGTTTGTGCACAGTCAATACAGCGCTCAGGTCACAGATCGACCAGATGCACGCCTTTTCGCAGGCGAGATCGGTCCATCACCCCCGCCCCACCGTGTATCCCTGACATCCCATCACAGAAAACGTTCACGCCGTCACAATACAAAGTCTATCTCGCAAAGAGTGCATGAATGGGGAGGGGAGAACCTTTGTCTACGCTTTGTCTTCGCCATCGCCGTGAATATCCACCGTGACTCTCTGTCTGTCTTGTTTCAGACGCTTTGCCATCCAAAGAAAGGTAAGAAACGCTTTTGTTTCCGCTTGGACCTTTCCACCCAAAGCGTCCCACCTTCCGAACACGATGCGCCTTCGCGTGCACATAAAAGTGTCCGCCCGTCGCAGTCCATCTATATCCATTTCATGTCCCCCATGTCCTACCTCTCCGAGGCCGAGTTTGACTGTCGCTGGGAGCACGACTTTGGCCAACTCCTCCAAGCCTGGGCCGTCCGAGAGCAGGTCTCTTCGGTACTGAAAGACGCCAGCGCTGCGTTCGCAGCACAGCTCACCTTCCCAGACGGTTACGCGTACATGGACGCCTGCGACCGGCTCGCAAGCTTTCTCAACACAAAGATCCGCTTGGATCATTCCGAACAGAAATTGGTATGCCATCCTGTCATCCCCTATCTCCCGTGCTCACCGCGCCGCAGGTCGTACAGGTCCTCCAAGTGGGTCTCTTCCATGCCCGGGGGACCGCACTATTGATCTCCCCCCCCCCAGGTTGCATGCGCCATGCACGAAAACGCGCTCAACAACGTCACCTTGTCCGATCCCGACCGCGCGACGCACCACCTCGCCAGCATGTCCCTGTCCCGGCTCTGTCAGTCCGCGATGGACTTTAGCCTCACCCATACCGATCTCTGGTGTACGTCCCCCCCATCACACCCCCCGTTCGCTCCCTCTGAACCCTTGCAGGCGACGTGTTTGGCCTCCACTGCCACGCCGAGGCCGCCCTCTACAAGGCAGCCGACGTGTCCAGGGCGGCAGACGTCCGGTCGAGCGCAAGTCCGCCATCGCCTTTGCCACCGTGGCCGTCGCCGTCGCCGCC
>JBBPLE010000190.1:34423-51653 GCA_038089675.1 Boletales sp. KT-2023b
GCACGTCCTTGCACGACGTGTCCACTACCGATGCGAGCCCGATAGCGGATTCAGCCAAGTTCAAGCAGCACGCGCTCGCGACGCTCAACGAGCGACCTGCCACTACACCGCTCGGACGCGCGCACACGATGCCTAACCTGGGGTCGGATTCACGATCCCGGTCGCCGTCGCCATCGTCCCGCTCGGGGAGACTTGCAAAGCCATACGCGCGTCCCTCGCCGAGTCGCGGGCGAGGGCTTCAGACGGTGCAAGAGGTGGACGAGTAGCCTCCGTTTTCACGAACTTTTTTTTATAACAATCACTCTTTTCGCACTGTCTTCCCCATGCTATTTATTTGTGAACGTCTGTATTAGTACCGAGTGGTACGTATCTACATGATCCGATGGATTATACGATGCTCTAGTGGTAGAATTAGGGCGCGAATGAATGTACAGTATGTACTTGCGATAGTATCCGTCAGGGATGGTTACGTGTGATAAGGGGCGTGGGGGTAAGGTACCCCGTACGGGTAATAGTACTGATACACGTTAGCATGGCCTTGCGTGTGCGCGGGTAAGTAGTAATACGGAGCATTATGCACGAAATAAGGCAGGGGCTCAGCTGGTAGATGATGGCCGTTTGGAGCAACGTTGTTCATATCGGTACGTGGATGGCTCACGGACGGTCCAACGTCGAGACTGTCGTAATCATAAGGGCGGTTTTGACGCCGGATGCACAATGCTTTCATCGATTCCTCTTCTCTTTGTCTCTCCAACGCCTCTCGTTCCTAGAGCAGGATGATCATCCGAGGTCAGGATCGTACACCAACACGCACCTCTAGCTCCGCCTCCAACTCGTCCACCCGTGTCTGCAACACATCCACCAGCTGGTTAGCACGATCGCAGCATTCCTGTGTCGTGTTCTTCAGGTCCGTCAAGCATCGATTCTCTTCCTCCAATTTACGGACCATTCCCTCCGCCTCGGCAAGCCTTTTCGCGTCCACCTTCTGTGGCTTCCCCGGCGCCCGCGTCTTGCCGCGACCTGGCACTACCGGCGCTGCTACGACAGGAGTAGGGGTGTGCACGCGAGAAGCACGAAACGGGTTGCGTCGTTGGCCAGCAACACCGTCCTGCGCCGGCAGACCAACTTGCGTCCCCTCAGGTCCGCTCGCCACCGACGGCGGCCGCACATCCCCAGCGCCCACCTCCGAGTCCTCTATCCCCTCCGCATCCTCCGAGTGCACGCTCTCGTCCCCCGAGGCCGAGTCCGTGCCCGTGGACACCGCATCCTCATCATCGGGCACGGGCACGCCCGCGAGATCCGGATGGCGCGCAAAAAACGCGCCCACCCACGCGCGCGGCGCGAGCGCGACCTTGCCCGTCCGCCGCGTCTCGGCCGCGAGCGTCGCGCTCAGCTCGCTCGCGGCGACGCGGATGCTCTGCTTCGACAGCGGGTTCGTGTCCGCCAGGAACCGGATCCAGTCGCACAGCGCCTTTTCCTGGGCGTCCGAGAGCAGCGGCGCGTGGGCCTGAGAGCGCGCGGGGGAGGAGCCGGAGGGGTGTCTGTAGCGGCGGCGGAGGGTGTGGTACGGGAGCGCAAACGTTTTGGCGGCGGTGGCGAGGTTCTTGCACGCGCCGCTGTGGACGGCGGCGCATGCGGCGACGTACTTGGCTTCGAGGGCGGCGGAGGTCTCCGTGCGCGCTTGACTCGAACGCCGAGATTCCGGTGAGCGCGCCATCGTGCACGCGTGGCTGACGACGACGACGCGTCGTGCAAGTCGGAGGTCGAGTTCTCTTGCCGACCGAACGCGATTTATGTAAATTTCGGGTACGATCGGTAAAGGGACGAATCATTCACAGCGAGGTTGGAATCTACCAGACACTACACATCATCATCCGTCGTACAGCTCCCGAGTCTTGATAGATCATCCGGGAACGAGACATCATCAGCGCCCTGGAGGCCAATAATATCATTTATCCTGTTCTCTTCTGTAGCTCGTCCGCAACTCTCGCAAGATTATAATACATGGCCAGAGCTGCAACAAGAGCCTCGTTTGCACCTAGCAGGGCAGCCAGCAACTCTTCTTCTATCGTGAGTTCGTCTGGAGCGTCCTCCAAATTTTCAAATCGAGATCTTTCTGCATTTGCCGACGCCCAAGGTAGCTGAGTATACACGATCTCCTGGGATGCACGGCATTTGGCCAGCAATTCCTGCAAAGAGGCGTCAATCTACGGTCGAGCACGAAAAATGAACAAGCTCACGGGAATCAGACCAGCATCAAGTGCATCAGGTTTGGCATATGCCAACGCTTGAGACAATACATCAGCGCACCCGCGAGCAATTTTGCACTCCTGGAACAAGCGCCGCATATCCTCCTCTGGTGGAATGACACGTTGGTGTTGCAGGCCCTGTGGCTGATGACGGAATGAGACCCAACCACGAACAAGAATTGTCAGGGTGAGCGCGTACCGGAGGAGGCTCTGCTATGGAAAGATCATCCTTCGAATCCGCAAAGATCATAGTCTCGAGTGAGTACTGAGATGGCGGACGTCGAAGAGAGACGACCGGGGGAGTGAACATCGCGTCGTTAGTGTCAAAAGGAATTCCTGCGTCAGGCTTGTCCGCTGGTTTCAACCGACGCCAAAGGGCGCGAAAGCCGTCTTTTCCTTTGCCAGTCGATTGAGAGCCTGAATGAATGCGTGAATGTGGCAAGCTTGACATCGACGAAGTGCTAACGAGATGTCATGTAGGCGGCGGCGGCCAGTACCTCCATTAATCGTTCGCGCACGACAGGCGATGTCCTCGACGACGTCAGGACGTCCTCGAGGACTTCGATGAATTTGCGCTCAGAGATCTGCTGTATAAAGACGTCTGATGCGTTCTGGAGCATGATTGCCCATAGCTGAGGGCAAGATGAGCATGGAATAAGTGGGGTAAACCGTGATGCTCACCCTTGCAGCAGCTAATTGCGCTTTCGGCTCCGCGTACCTGTAGATGGAATCATTACCGGACATGATATGGTATTAGGGAAAAAGTCATACTGGAATTCACGTCGGAGTGCCCTGGCCGCTGCCTTTGCGTTTGTTTCGCTGGCAGATGCTCTTTCGCAGACCTCGAGAATGATTGACCAATCTTCGGATGCGGTCGCAGTGAGGTAATCTATGGGAGGGAAGTTTGTAAATGGCGTGATGAATGCCAAAGGGGATATACCAATCATGCGTGTCAGCTCGGCAGCACTAATATCGTCTTCGCGCCGATCCTTGTCACGGATACGATCGAAAAGGTCTGTGCCTCTGTCCCTTTCTTTTTTATCTGCGTCTATCCGCGTTGGTTCAGTGCGAGTGTGGTGGTCTTCGGAGAGATCGGATAGATCGTGTACAGGAGAAAAATTCTGGCGAGGTTCCAGAGATTTGAGTGGTCCGATGGGATCATCCACTGAGAGGGGTGGGTGTCTCTTCTCGAGCACCCGGTCCTTTGGTCTGTGATTGCGGGGAACGTCATCCAATGGACGCATCATCAGCGTGTGTGCTCTGCTCTGCTTCATAAGAATGTTCTCGCGATCTAGCGGATTGAGCAACAGGATTATCGAGAAGTATCTCATGGCTGCATCATAGTTTTCAGAGTCCACTGCTTCGTCACCAAACTCCTCCAGCCTTTCTCTGCAGTGGCATTGACAATCTGCATATTTCAGGAAACTCCCGAGCATAATTTGGACAGAATTGCTCACCAGGGACATCTACATTAGAACATCTCTCCAGTATTAGAGCCATCTCGCAGATTACTTCGACAGCCTCTGTATCACGATTAGCACCATGTAATATGGTATGCTTCATCTCGTAGCCTTCACGGGATGACGGATCGAGGGCGATAACCTGCACTTTGCTAATGAGATTGCCCGAAACATGGAAACAGAAAGTATACCTCTTCGGCATCGCTCAATGCCTCCTCCCACAGCCCCAAGAATGCGCTTGCCCTGCTCCGCTTGATGAGAGTATCAGCGCGGTCCACTGGATCGAGCAGCAATGCTGCTGACAAGTGCTTTACAGCTTCATTGTAGTTTTCAGACTTCATCGCAACTTTGCCGAGGATATCGAGCCTCTTTCTACAGCGACGTTCAAAATCTGTATACGCTAAGACATTACTATTCCTTCTCGTCGCGTACGCAGCGACTCACCAAACTTCCATCGCGCGTGCGCATCGTCAAGGCCCGTTTCCTCTGCCAATTCATTCTTTACAAGATGGAAAAAAGTGATTGCTTCTGCGATGCGATCTCTTCCCGTTAGAATATCGCAAATCATGCAACACATGTGAAATTTTGGAACGTCAAACTGTGAGGAAGGACAGCCAATACCAAGCTTCGGAGCGCGCGCAAAGTTTACCATGGTAGCAGCATTCGATACTTTGTCCATATCAAAATTCATAAGGTGCTCGATGAGTCCAAGAAGGGATGAATTTCCTGGGGAAATGGTCACGCTCGTCCGATCGTGCTGCCCATCCAAAACGAGGCTCGAAGTTTCCTTGTCGAGATCCGTAAAAGGGTCCGTGAGGTGCCCGTCCGCCTCGATACGCCTTAAAAGAGATGCACTCTCGAGGTAACCAGTGATGCTCGCCCTGTCCTCGTGTCCGTCCGGAATGAGGCGGGACGCTTCCTCGAGAAGTGTGATCGACTTTCCAAGGTCGTCGAGCTTTTCGTCGCACAGACAGCGAACCCAGAATGCAACGCCCAGCTTGTGCAACATTTGAGGTCTATCGAAATAACCATATGGAGGCTGGTACGTGCCACGATCGAAGTTCTTCAAGTGTTCATCGATCTGAAACAGGTTCCTAGAGTTCAGGGCTTGGTAAAATCTACACGTGCGTGAAATGACATCCGCAGTTTGATGATAACGGCTGCCGTCATGATCAATTTCTTCCAGGAGACGTTTAATGCGCACGAGAGTAGGTTCCTCGTGCTCCCAGCCATAACACGACAAGAGAGCTTGACACAGGAGCAACAGAGTTGCTGGGCGATCAGGATGACTGCAAGCGCACAGCTAGAGTGCTTCTTCATAAAGTTTAATTGGAGTGTAGAGCTCGGAGTATATGCCGTATGCTTGACACCTGATGAACTTGGAGGTGGCAAGATTGAAGAGTGCGGTGGCACGACAAGCAGGCCCAGATCCGCACTGTTCTAGAGCATGCTGGAAAAATTCAAGTGCGCGTTCGAGGTATTCATCTTTGGCGTCGTTGTGGTAAGAGTAGAGTGCGTTGAATCCAATGTTGGTATTCTTCATGAAATCTGAGTTTTCCTGGATTGTGCACCTATTAGACGCTAGAGACACGGGTCACTTTACACCCAATCTGACCTCAAATGTATGACGAGTTTCTAAACTTTTCTTTGATGAGAATTGTCGTCCGAGCGTGATCAAAAGCGAAGAACGGGATTCCGGTTTCCCAATACAGAGCCTGATAACTTTTCTCGCTTTACTAACAGGGTGCTGATACCTTATTGTCCTACTTACCATGAATGTCGCCAGAGAGGTCTTTAGTGTCGAATGTCTGTTTCGGGGAAATCTCACGGGTTCCCAGCGCCGAGCCCAGCTGAGACGCGCCGCAAATTACGACATTGACAGATTGGTCAATAGGCCTTGGAATTTCAGCATAAGACAACAGAAAGGACGACGATGGACTAACAGAAAAATCTCGTCATCCCATTCGATGACGCTCGCATGTGGCTTGTTCATAGTTCTCCTTGTAACGCACCCAAACTGAACGAGAACACAGACTCCCGCGTAGATCGAATCAATCTCAACACTTTCAAGCCGCATATCTACATGCCATTAGCACACATCAGTACGACAGTACGGCCATGTAGTTATGCGCACTTATGGTGGCTAGCCGTGGACTGTCGCTCCATAAAACATGGGTAGTATCTTGATTGTGAGCTAGTTTCTGGGTCAGTTCTCCTTTTCTGCCCTCACTATGAATTTAACCTGGTCAAAGCGTCAAGTGTTTACGACAAAGAACTGACATGTTGTTCTGCAGGTAGACAACATCTAGAGAGAGGGTTAGCAAGGAAGAAAGTAAGGAAAGAAAAACCCTGAGCTAGAGCTAGACTCACTATCCTGAGTACCCAGGCCCAACATACTTCGGTCTATGAATGCCCGCATCTGGTCTTCTCGCATTAGATCCGCAAGTAGTAATCCCTGGACGTATGTTTATCAGCGGATACATAACGTAAGGCATGAATACAACAATCTACCCTTTCAAGCATCTCAATCCAATTATTATCATGTGTAATGGCTGTCTGAGCATCAGGATTCTGATTAGATAATTAGTGTGATATGAGCATCTGGTATTTGCCAGACCGACCTGCCCCAGGAGGATGTAATTGACAATGTCCAGAGGGTGAAGTGGCTAGAAAAGCATTTTCGTACAAATATACTAAGTGATAATTCGGTACGAACCTGAGATAGATTGACGCTCGGAACATACTGAATGGCTATACTTCGGGTTGATAGTCGCTCGAAAAATGAGGAGATCACGGACTCTTTCGAGATAACCAGCGCCTTAACCTCATTAGAATACGGGCGAAGAGCCGCTCAGGCAAGCTCTCCACCATCTCAATCATGGGAGGGCAATCCCATTTCACGGTTATCTTAAAGCCTTTTATGAAGATTGTTTGATTGAACAAGGGGTTGTTTCCGGGGCTGTAATCGAAATCCACGTCAAATGGACACTTCCAATCGAACCAAGGAAGAGTTCCAGTGTTGTGTGTGCCAGATTGCTCACTAATAACAATTCTCTCACCGGGTGATCCGTCATAGAATGATCCCAATGTCCAAGAATTCGTTTTATACACGCCAGTAATCAAATAGAGGGACTTTTGCTTGGCGAATCTGCACCATTGAAATGCGCACTTCATGGCATGCCGTCGAAACGCTTCGAGGTCGTCATTCTGCCGGAGCTCGGCGAACGTAGCACCGTTGGGGAGTATGAGTATAGCACCTTTGTTGGCGGTCGTATTGAATACATAGTGACCCGGTCTTCAATGAGATATGAAGTAAGTACCATGATACATCTATGGGCGCGAAGGTACCTTGTGTCCTGTGTATCCCGTTTGACGCCTGTCCCAAATACTTTGTCGCGTTTAAATCCTTCGACAGTGACTGGCAGAACAAACTGGAGAGGTTCGATGGGACAAAGATTCTGACTTTGACTCTGGAGCTCCTTTGGCGGGAATGTTATGTTGAAAGCCAGGATAAATTGACCGTAGCTGTCGACGTAGCCGACATCCCCGATCTGAAAGCCTTCTCTGCCATATGGTTCACCGAGTCGTTGACCGTCTTTATCGTTTGGCCTGGGGTTACGCAAGGGGTAACCAAACTTTTGTCGTAGATTGGATGCGTAGACTTGCTGCTGGATGCTGACCATTCCGTGATTACCCTGAGGCGTCTATTAGCACAACCGTCACGGTAATTACCATATGTAGTACACCGTGCCCATATGTCTTCGACAGCACCAGCACCTTGCAAGATGTTCAAGCCTCCATACCCCCCTTACGATCCTCAGGCCAAATCCAGGCAAGTATACTTCAGATCCCCGTGTCACTCTTGAACTTGAATCCATACTCACGCAACCCATTCCACCAAAGCTTCTCGTGAGCTCCTTCCCCTCGCGTCGTATAAACACTTGGACTCAGCGCACGATAGCTATGAAACCGTACTCAAACGCTGGCCAATCATCATCACCAACATCATCGATCACGTCCATCGTCTGATTCATGACATGACGATGGATTCTCGTCAGCTCATACAATCCTTATCCTCCAGTGAACTCGAACAGGATACACAAGCACGCATACAGGCACTTGATGCCAAGGTAGAAGAGGGCAAGGTCATCATATCAAAGGCCAGTCGCTTAAAATACCGCATGGCCAGGGACCAAGACCTTGAGTGAGCTGTACCTCGCGTACGTGCATGTGTCCGATCACTGATCCTTGTACCTTGCACGTGCTGCAGACCGATTCCTGAAGACGGCGAAGTCGACGTTGACTTGTACAATGCTGAACTCGCCGAGCTGGAAAAAAGCAAGCAGAATACTTGGTTCACTGCACCTTGGCTTTATGCAGAGTACGTCTGAGATCTATCTGGGCTCGAAGGGTTTCTTAATAGTTTTTTTTTTCTTTAGATGCTACCTGTGCGTTCTTCATCAACCCTATCCAATGACACAGACCCGGGATAAAATGTGGCGTAGATACCGTGTGTTTAGGTCGTACTTCAGTGAGACACATCACTGGCGCGGCTTTGACCCCTTCTTTGTGCAAAAGGAGGAGATGTTCAAGAATAGCTGTGCAGCGATATACCGTATGTGTCATATGGCTTGGTGTAGGACACTACTCACGAAATTGGCAAAGAGATCGCGACTACCATGCATGAGTTAGAACAGGAGAAGGAAAAGCTACGATCCGATCCAGAAAAACTCCTCGTCCTCTTCCAAGAGATGGTTCAGATGTGTCTTTGGTAAGCACATATCTCCCCATGCACCTAATATCGAAATAAATGTGCACCTTGCACCAGGGGAAATGCTACCGTACGAGTCTGGTGGTTTTCAGCAAGGTTTTACTCAAAAATTGGCATAGGACCTTTCTTTATTGACCCACTTGACGCCATCGGACATTGAAAATCTGCAGACTGTGGGAAAGGATGCCCAGCGAGATAGACAAAAATTTATCCTGAAAGATGACCAAGAGAAGGTTTGGGAGTACATCAAGACTCTGAGAGGATCAGGAAATCGTTGCGACTTTGTTCTAGACAATGGTATGTGGAATCCATTCTTCAGTGCCCCTTGCATCGCTTACTGCAATTAGCGGGTTTCGAGGTATATTCCCACTCTTCTCATTGATCATAACACATAGTGCACATCCAACAGCTGTTCACCGATCTCGTATTTGCGGATTTTCTGGTGACATATACCCCCCATTTTTCGAAAATCGTTTTTCAGTACGTGGAACTTGCGATAGTGGTGAAATTATTGACTCTATGTGTAGCCCAAAGCTTTTTCCATGGTTCGTTTCCGACGTTACCCCTGCAGACTTTGAAAACACCATTACATCCCTTCTCTCGGCTACTTTCTTTCTCGAGCAGTCACTCTCAGATACCGAATCGCGTACTCATTTGGAACAGATGGTAACTCGGTGGCGACACTACCTGAAACAGGGCACCTTTGTTTTGAGCACAGATCTCAAACAGGTGAATGGTCAAAATGTCCACGGACATGCACTCGTCAAGTTCTGGACGGAACCCTGGCCCTACTGGAACATGAAGGAAAGAGCGAGCCTGCTGTGGCAGTCGTTACATGGCAGCGACCTCGTTATTTTCAAGGTATGGGCATTTGTGGATTTCTTGTAGCTGGTCTCTTATACTTTGCCACCAGGGTGATCTGAAGTGTGTCTGATTCTAAACTAACCCACCATCTATTTGTGACGTTTGACTATTTCCTAGCTATCGCAAGTATGAAGTGATCGGTTTGGCTGCATGGACATAATGCTGAGTCGAGTAATGCTAGGCTCACTGGAGATGTCAAATGGCCGGTCTCCACGACCTTTCATGCTGCACTTGGTAAGGAGCTGAGTGGACCGTGGATAGGATAAACTGATCTAACATGCGTGTTGATAGGCCCACTGGCGGGGGCGTTTCCCCTGTTGAGCCTCCGCACAAACAAGGCTGACGTCGTAGTTGGCGTTTCGCAACACATTGCGGATGAGCTGGACAGCAAAGACGAGAAGTGGAGAGTGAACGGAAAGTAAGTTGTTCTCGTGATTCCATTCCATGGCTCGGCTGAGCCCATTCGAGGTATGCTCTCGTGAGCTTTGAACATAGATCAGGTTGAGTGATGATGGTTTTGATGGTGAGGGTCTATAGAATGATGCCATAGTATCACTTTAGTACCGAACGAATCGCTAAAGGATAGATGAAATGAAGACGAAGAAGTTGACACATCCCACTGGTGACTATCTTTGAGTCTCGACGATGCAATCTAATAACTCGTTGATCAACATGCGATGCAATAAGCTTGACACCCTACAGCTCAGATCCCTTAGCTTGAAAGAGACAACATAAATAGTATACCGGAAGGCATTGAATCGACACTGAACTTGCTTGGGAGCCTGCCTGCAAGATGCACTCAGGCTGGCGTTCAAGTAATCCAGAGGACTCGCGTTGGCGCTAGGTTACCGTTTGTACAGAAACGTATCATTCCCAAGTACAGCCAAATTTATACCCTGATACACTGGGATCCAGTATCTGTATCTCATCACCTCCCTGCGTGAACGCGATCACAGTGTTTTGCTTATGGAACATTCAAAGTAAGGGTGTGACTTCCACAGGATAAACGGATGAAACGATATAAGCAGCTTGGGTGAATGGTATCATTCAGTCGTCCATTCCTTTCCGACAACGTTAATGGATGTTTTGTGAATTCGCAGGATCTTGTCCAAAGGTAAGTCATCAGCAAGGAATTTTCGGTTATTTGTGCCAGCATATCATAGATAAGGTTGACGTCAGACAGATCCAGCAAACCTCAGACGGTCCTGTGACCGATGTGTGACACAAGGACGACAAGCAATTTTACAGCGTACCAACGCGAGACACTGCACTACGCGGTGGTGTTTTATTTTTCCTGCTGATCACTGAAAACTCATCTTCTCGTGCTGGTGTAACATTAAAAAGGAAGAAAAGGCATCAAAACGTTGAGAGTATAGATTACAACAATTTGATGCCGGCACATTGTAACTATCTATGTTGTACGAGTATCCTATACATTTGAAGGCTATTGTCACACAAAATCGCGCTTTTGACTCTGAGGTTTGCTGGATCTGCCATCAGTGGAACGGATACTGTCATGAGCAGTCTGCGACACCTGGCAACACTCGGCAACACCTCGGCAACACCTCGGCAACACCAAGACTGTCGGCTAGTATTCACTGAAGTGTCTGACTTCTACCTTGCATATGTACATGGTGCTGGGGAGCTCCCACAAACCAGGTTGCCAAAGGCAACTTGGTTTACGGTTAGTGTGCAAGAGAGGGAAACGAAGTACTTACAATCAGTATGAACCGTCCGCCGGATGTCAGGGCCCACACCCAAAACAGGGGCCACAGACGAAAGAGGAAGTGATGTCCTGGTGAAAGGACGGCTATCAGCGAGAAGAGGGTGATATCCTGGCGAAGGATGACTATCAGCGTAGTACTACAACCTATCTTTCAAGGAGGGAGTTGAAGGTATCCGAATTATATGACTTATTAGGCGCTATTGCAGTAGCATTGAGTTGCATAGACTTCAGGAGTTCAGGATTTGGGATATCAAGACTAAGGTACAGTAATCTACATGCGGGGTATTTATAGTTCTACAACTACTAGCACGGACCAAGCAGTGCGTTTAACCCTACAACCAACCCTCTAACCATGGGCTGCGCATGCGTCATACAATACAAATAGTCGAGTCAGAAACAAGACGAGAACAACAACTAGGATGCTCAAGAGCGAGCAAGACAAATGAACCACAGGACAAATATAACTACTACTTCCAAAATGAAAGAAGAAAGGAAGCAGCGTGTCTAAATATCAAATCAGGAAATGAAATCAAGAACAGAATGCAAGTACGTCATCAAGAAGTACTGCGGAACAGAAACGGGAACAACATCTAAAACAGCAACAGAAAGCGGTGCAAGCATGCAACATCCCGATCAAAGCATTCGGGGAAATGCGGGGGCAAGCAAAACAAGGAAAATCCCGAGAGTTTGTCTTGGCGAAAGACCATTATCAGCCAATAGAATACAACGCGACATGCTTGGTGAGAGCAACTATCAACCAATAAGAACAGTTTCTGGACATGTCTGGCGAGGACTACTATCAGCCAATAAAGGAAACTCGGGGGAAGTTCCGGGGAATACAACGGGGTAAGACCGTAAATGGTCGCGGGAGAATGCGCGAAGCGCGAATGACACGTGTTTCAGAAGGCTTAGTCAGAGGATCAAAAAGCGATCATGACACCGGACGCCCCTCTCCGAGGATCGGGACCGCGCGATAGGGGTGGCCGTGGTCGGCACGGTACGGTAGGGACTGAAAGTGGGGCGGGGTTGGCAGCGGTTTCGAGCCTGCGAAAGCTCTCGTCAGGGGGCTTACCGCTTCCGCTACCCCCAGCCTACCTCGAAGCCGTTTAGGGAACTCCCCGCAGCACCAGACAGAGGGAGTGAAGCGCGAGAGGACAGGATGTCCGCGCTGACCCTCCGCGATGCGGGCTGCTAACGAAGGTGGGAAAGGGGGAAGTTCCCGGTTAGCAGTAGCCAGCAGGGACCCATAGAGGGTGTGCTCCCACGCCCGAGCCGACACGCCCGACCACTTTCGTAGGTCTAGACTGATTTGGACGTTCCCGTGCGGCGCATGCGGGGATCGAGCCCGCATGGTCCCTACTCCCACCGAATAAACGGCCTAAGCCCACTAAAACACTGGCAGGTAGTAATCACGTAATGGACCGAGAGTGGCCGACTCGGGAGTTCGATTTATCCGGTGAGTCTTTCTTTCATCTTCACTGGAATCAAAGCACAGGCATTGATTTACTTATAGGTCGCTGCGCAACATTTCGAGAAAATAGTATTTAGCTCTGCGGAATGTCGGCTGTTCCAATCACGCGATGTTATGACGAGTCCACAAGGACCACAACCATCGGTCGGAAGTCTAGTTCCACACATCAAACCGTCAAATGTCAACTCCAGGAGATTTATGATGCAACAGTTTCAGTGCCTCTGTCACCGTTGACTGCAACCTACGTGCCGTATCCAGATTCGTATATAATGAACCCGTGCGGCTTGGTACACTCAAACGTCTTTCCCGCTCTTTCCTTCAGTCTCGGCGGCCACTCCTTCGAAGTTCTGTTCCTTTTATTGCCTTTCAGACATGTTCCTCTCTGCAGTGTCCTCATACATTGCCTTTCTTGGGTTGTTATTCACTAGCACCGTCGCAACATTCCCCCGGAATACGGATACCACACCCAACGTGTCCAATCATACGACAGTCCTCATCCTCGGTGGTGGCATGACGGGCGTTATTGCCGCTCGAACGCTTCACGAACAGGGCGTTGACGACTTCATCATTATCGATGGCAAGACCGACTTGGGCGGTCGTATGATTGGTCATGCGTTCGGTGCCCCAGGAAGGCAGGTCGTTGTCGAGCTGGGTCCAAGCTGGATTCAGGGAACGCAGCAAGGCAACGGTCCCGCAAATCCCATCTGGGAGTTGGCACTCAAGCACAACCTGACCACTGCCTACAATGATTTTAGAAGCATCAGTCCGTATACTTTGAATATACATGATGTGTGCAGTCTGTTCATGGATTGCAGCCACTCATGATTACAGGGGTTACCATAACTATAGCGATATAGTAAACAGCGCGGCGAATAGTTTTACTCGGGCCACCGTCTTAGCTGGTATGTTCTGATTCTGTGTATGCGTTGAACTTCGTACTCCGACTGTCCGTGAATTAGGCCAGCGATCACAGGCCGGTGATGTTGACCTGTCCCTGGAAGCCGCATATGATATAATGGATGCGAGTTCCGAAACGCCACAAGAAGTTGCGTGCAATTACTACCAGAACGACTTTGTAAGTATTGGCTCCCTTGTGTTCGGGTGCTGGCTGATCCGTTCGTCAGCTATGTATGCTGTCTCTTTTTTCTTCTCGCCTTCGCAACAATTGATAATTTTCTACGTATATAATCGCTGGATCCAGATGGCCAGGTGCGTTTTACTTGCATGCCATACAGTTCGAGTTACTTTTAAGTTGTTCATAGTCACCATACCAAACCTCATGGCTTGCTTCTGCAAAGGTAAGTCCAGGGTTGACAACACTTCTGGTCCTAACCTCATTCTCGATAGAAATACAATTCGACATACGTTACTGGGGCCGGAGGGTTTTCACATGCCCATCAGTTGTCTACTGACCAACGAAAATTCTCCCACATAGTCCAAGCTGAAGCAGCGGAATTTCTGAGGCCACAACAACTGATGCTTAATCATACCGTCAACCTGGTGGAATATACCAGCGACAGCGTTATTGTGCACACTGCCGACGGTCACACAATCACTGCTGATCATGTTCTGTGCACCTTCAGCGCTGGTGTCCTGCAACATAGGGATGTTGTCTTCCAACCTTTCCTGCCAGACTGGAAAGTCGACGCTATCCACAGTATAAACATCGTGAGCCTCTAGACCTTTGGAATCGAGATTAGCGCTTATTGTACCATAGGTCCACTACACAAAAATATTCCTTCAGTTCGACAAAACATTCTGGTTTTCAACAGAGGTAAAAATCCGCTAAGTCATAAAAAGATCACCAAAAAAACGTAAAAGTAGATGGGTTTGTACGCAGGAAAGCAAAGAGGAATGTATCCTGTTTGGCAAAACCTGGATCACGCTGGATTCTTCCCTGGTTCTGGCATCATTTTTACTACGGTGACTGTAAGTAAGTTGTGAGCTGTCATAATTATCCTTATACCTTTTTCTTCAGGGAGATTGGGCAGTCTACGTCGAGCAGCTTACCATTGGCGAACTCCAGTCGGAAGTCATGGGGGTTCTCCGGACGATGTATCCCAATATCGAAGTACCCGAACCTATTGACATCCATGTCTCGACTTGGATGTTGGACCCTCTGTACCGTGGCTCGTTCGTAAACTGGGGTCCATCCTACTTCCCAAGTCAATCACAAAACTTGAAGGCGACAGTCGATAACCGACTTTGGTTTGCTGGTGAGGCAACCAGCGTTGAGTACTTTGGTACGTCGTGGGTGCAGGATCCATTTTGAAATCTGTTGACGTGCATTCTGCTTCAGGTCTGCTACAAGGCGCCTATTTCGAGGGTCAAAGCGCCGGCTACGCCCTAGCTGAATGTGTCAAAGGTGACAGCAGGAAGTGTAACGCATTTTCTCGCACTTCGACTCGAGGATGCCATAGGGGATGACCGACGGTAGCACGGCACTCTAAAGGTCACTTTGATTTTACTTGTCGGTAAACTCAGTACATAGACTTTGTTGATATTCTTTTTGTATTCGGTGTTGGATGATGCTGTCTATTAAGTCACATTCGACTCCAAGACCTGTCATGACTCGTTTTCATTCGTCGGTCTCAAGGGATTTGTCTTTCTGGATCATTGTGCGCAAAAACCTTCAAGCACAGAAGCAAGCTGGAGGAATAAGTTGTTGGATCACCGTCTGCTCCGCCGTGACGCCGTACAACGACCTTTAACCTCGACTTTTTAGCTAGATGGAGTCAACCATGATTTGACATTGTGAAGCAAACGGACATACGCTCTCACGATCGTTCTTTTCAGTATTCAGCATCACACGACTTAACAAGACGAGCCGACAAAGATAACCGAAGCAGGTAGTGGCTTCCCATAGCGATCGACACCAAACATTTTGATTGTTAGCATACGCTGTGCGATGAGATTTTATTTTGACTTGCTCTTCCCACCTTATCTCCGCCTTTTTTTAAACGTCTTGACGGTCAGTCGTGCTTTCAAGTGCCTCCATTGCCTTCCTTGCATTTGACATGTTTTCCTCTAGGTCTGCTTGCTGTGTTGCTCTGCTTGGGTTATTGTCCACCACTGGTGCACTCGCCCAGAATGCGAATGCGAACACGACGTCCACCGCGTCAAATCACACCACCGTCCTTATTCTTGGTGGTGGAATGACTGGTATTATTGCTGCTCGAACGCTTTATGAACAGGGAATCAGCGACTTCGTCATCCTCGATGCCAGGCCGGTGTTGGGTGGTCGAATGATCCACGAGACATTCGGCGTATCGGGCAAGCAATACGTCGTCGAGATGGGTCCTAACTGGGTCCAAGGCACGCAGCACGCTAATGGTCCTGCAAATCCCATATGGGAGCTGGCTCTCAAGCACAATCTGACCACCGTCTACAACAACATGTATGGGAGTATTAGTGTGTAATGTTTTACTTTCTGTGCTATGTGCAGGCGCTAATGACCTTCAGCTACTTACGACGAGAGTGGCTACAATGACTATATCGACATGTTTAATGATGCAGTCAACAACTTTGCTCAGGCCACTGTTGTCGCCGGTATGTGTAGGCTGCAACACCCTATCAAATGCCCCTGATCTAGTGAACCAGGGCAACAGTTACTTAATGGCAACGTTGATTTAAGTCTCAGATCGGCATACAGTCTGCTGGGTATGAGCCCTAAAACACCTCAGGAAGTGGCCAGCGAATATTATCAAGTTGACTGGGTATGTATCAGCTGCTAAGTATACTGGCACTGGCTGATCCATCTGGTCAGGAATGCAAGTTATACTTCGTTTTATTCGTGATTACTGATCATTTAAATGAATATTGTTGGATGCAGATGCTCAGGTGCGTTTATATTTTTAGAATCCGGGTTGTTGTTTAATATTTGAATTGCTTTCAGTCGCCCTCACAAACCTCGTGGCTCGCTTCCGCATGGGTGAGCCCTGAGTCCACATGTTCTCGATTCTATTTTTACTCGTGTTAGAACAATAATTTCACATTCGTGCCTGAATACGGGGGATTTTCGGATATTAACATGATGTGTATTGACCAGCGAGGTTACTCGTATATCGCCCAGGCAGAAGCTGCGGAATTTCTACAACCGCAACAGCTTGTCCTGAACCAGACTGTCGACCTCATTGAGTATGGCAATGATAGCGTCACGGTGCATACAGCCGGTGGAATGACGATCACTGCCGATCATGTCCTATGCACCTTCAGTATCGGTGTCTTGCAGAATTCGGATGTGGCCTTTCAACCTCCCCTGCCTGAGTGGAAAATGGAAGCGATCAACAGCGTCGAAATGGTTGGTTTGTGTTGGTGTTCAACTTTGTGTACTAACTGTCCTCCAGGCCACGTACACGAAGATTTTCCTTCAGTTCAACGAGACTTTCTGGTTCCCAACAGAGGTGTGCATTGGCTAATTCATCAGTAGGATTTCTAAGACACTGCACTAGATGGCGTTGTATGCAGCAAAGCAGAGGGGGAAGTATCCTGTCTGGCAGAGCATGGATCACGTCAAATTTTTCCCGAGTTCTGGCATCGTTTTTGTCACGGTGACCGTAAGTGTGCTCCGAGCTAATGTAACCAATCTTATGCTCTTCTCAGGGGGGTTGGTCGCACTATGTCGAACAGCTCACGATGAACCAAATCCAGTCGGAAGTCATGCAAGTTCTCCGCCAAATGTATCCCGAT
>JBBPLE010000191.1:0-55107 GCA_038089675.1 Boletales sp. KT-2023b
GTGAGGCAGACCCGCAGCCGGCCGGATCCCCCCGGTGCAAGGTGGTAATCCAACTTAATTAGTCAGCGATTTTTCGGTGACGTTGAGGTTTTTTTTGTTAACGTATCTACAGGTTGAGAGTCCCTATGGATCCTCCCATCTTACGCGAAAATGAATAGCATTTCAACACTTGTATGCCGTATGGCAAGAAGGGTTTCGAGCCACCTACAAAGGCGTTGCTGCGGACGCTCTGCTCGAGTGTTTGCGCGAAAACGACGAGTCGTTCTCGCCCAGGGAGCATTATGGCAAGTTTTACTCTACAGTCCAGAGTTCGGGCGTTGGCAAGACGCGATTGATGCTTCAGGCAAGCTTTCAGCTCCATATCGTATCTTGATGCTCTGTCAAGGTTAACATGCATGCATTCCTCCAGCTCGCCTCAAAGGGCGCATGCGTACTGTACATGAATATTCGGTCTTCGGCTGAACAAAGCGGTTTTCCACCTCGTGACAATTTTCCTGCAAACGAACTTGCCGGCGAGTGTGGTACTGAAGAAGAAGAGGAGTATAGGATTCTGTGTTATGCGTTTTTTGCAGCCATTTTTGAATGTCTTTCCACACTACAACTGCAGCCTGATTGGTATGAAGACATGTGCGACCTGGGAAATCCTGTCCGCAGCGAAATTCTAAAGGAGTTGAGGATGGAGTACAAGAAGGTGAATACAATGAACTTGTGACATTACATATCTTCATACGTTCTCAGATCAAGGAGAAAATGACTACCCCAACTCTCGGGGAGCTACTCATGAGTGCGCACTACAATCGGATGGCTGCAACTTATTTTCAGCGTGACAGTCATTGCCGCCCGGTCGTAATTGCCATTGACGAGGCCCATGTGCTGCAAATGCCATGGCCGTTTTCTCGGGCAAAGGTGCTCCTTCGGACAATCAGTGACTGTTCACGGAACATGAAGGGGAAGTTGCCATTATGGGTAGTGTTTGCGTCGACCACGTCAAAGATAGTACGCTTTTCACCTTCTCAAACATCATGTATGTGGCATCAAATGTATGCCATTGTGCTAATTCAAAGGGGTCGTAGTTCTTGAAGGCCGGCGGCTTTTCAGACCATTTACACAGCTTGGCTGGGATCAGCATGCACCGCTCTTCCTTGGCACAGTTCAACCTGACCAAGTTGCAAATCCGGAACATATCATTCTGTACGGTCGAGCGTTGTGTGTACCGTGTCCTTGACAGCGCTTCTGCAATGCTGATTGATACATAGATGGGGCTCGTTAATGTTAATTCCCGGTTACTCGCTTCGTGGCCTATTCAGGCTAGCAGAACAAAAATTGTGTGGCGCGGTTTGCTTCAATCCTAGATATGACGAACAAGCATTTGCAGTGCTTTCGCAACGATTCGGGATTGACTTTGCCTTTGGTCATCGGAGTGCGGCTCGCAATGCCGAGGTCATGGTGGCGAACCATCTGCGCGTTTGCATCAAGACCACCGAAGACCAGATATGGAGTTATACGACATACCCATCCGAACCTTTTCTTTCGTGCGCTGTGGCCTCCTTGCTGCACGCACGGAATGAGAACGTGATTACGGCGCTTGGCACCTTGCGCACGATGGTGGACGAAGGGGAGATTGATATCAGCAACATCGGAGAAATGACCGGTCGTTTCCTATGGCTCCTCGCCAAGGATTTTTTCGTTCGCAAGACGTTTGGATCTGATACATTCCTTTTAGTACAGAAAGGAGATCGCAATTTCGAACATTGTCTTGCGGATTGCCACCTGGTTCCGGTCGACGGATTCCTCGAGTTCGTCTTCGGGAGCGATTTTTGGAGAGAGATGCCACAGGCGAGGAATACGTTCAGCGACGCATATCTCAATTTCTCTCATTGGGTCTCAATGGACCAGAACGTCGAGTGCGGAAAGGAAGGTGCGAAGCAAATGTCGTGCGTTTCATGGTCTATCCTGTTCCGCAACGTAGGTCTCTTAACTTTGCGCGTCGCACAGCATCGACGATTGGACGTTGTGCCATTGGGAGCGCACGAGCGCCATCCAGTGTTGGCACGATCAACCCCTGGTCGACAAGGTGATTCCGATCCACTTCAAGGGCGACGGCGATCTTCCGCGCGGGATGTCGCACATCCTGGCCCCGGACAAGGCGCGACGACGTACGCCGTTGGAGAAGATCGAGCGGGCGCACGGCAGCATCGCTCCCGGCCATCGGGGACTGCCTTACATCGTCATCCTGGCGGATCTCGGCTCGAGCGAGGACAGGACCGTCGAAGCCAAGGTGGACGCTGCGACGAACGGGGACACGCACTTGTGTATCTACGCGCGCGGCCTCGGGGAACGGACGTATCCGTTTTTGAAAGGCAAAGACCGACTCGTCGACATTCTCAGGGACCTGTTCCGGCGGCGGTCACCCCCTTCCAGCGAACAGTTCTCGGAGAAGCTCGAGAACCGAGTACAATTCGGACGGTCGAGGGAGACGTGCTACATGAACGTGAACGATGTCGAAGCGATGCCGGAGGAGGAAGAGCCAGACGAAGCGGAGATCTGGTGCGCGTACTGATGGATCCGAGCAGAAACAAGGATTCAAAGCAAGCCTTCAGAGGGGACGGGAGGCTGGCTGGCCGAGATGGAACGAGGAAACTTGTCAGTCGTACCGTACATGGTTGTCGCATTTCTGTCATGGTGTAGCAATGAAACAAGTTGTGATGCGATGCGATCCCAGGCCGGGAGCTCGATGCGGATATGGTCTGCGGCTGCAACGATAGATCGCTTCCGAATCGAAGGGGGCTTGAGCCAGGCAAGGTAGGCGGTCGAACGCGACCTGTCGAATTCCTACTTCGCTCAGCAGGCGACCCGCGACAGAGTGACATACAGGAGGTCATCACCATCACAAAGGAACGAGAGGTGGAAGTTCTGCTCCAGTCGAGAACTCGGCCCAGTGATGCATATTCAAGGACATTGCGGAAATATTTCTGTTATTTTTGGGGATCAAAACATAATGGACGCGTTACCCTACATGCATCTTTGATGACGTCGCAAGCCATCCCAGCTCGATATAAGCAAGTTGGCTTCCAGGAATAAAAATAAAAATAAAACGTGTTGTCCGAGAGGGCAGCCTCGCTCCCTAACCCGCCGCCGCACATACCATCAGACATACATATCCTCGTCTTCGTCCTGTACATGTGCGCGTCGTTTCGACCGTGGACGTTTAGGCGCCACGCTTTCCTCCTCTTCCTCCCCTTCCTCGGGCTCGGGCTCGGGCTCTGGCGCAGATGCCGCCTTTTTCCGCGTCGCTGTTTCCCCCCCAAAAAAATCGGTCAGCCAACTACATCCACACCACCACGATCAAACACGCACATCGTCGCGTCGCCTTTTTTCGCGCCGCCGCCTTCTTCCCCTCGACCCGCTTCTCAAACGCCTCGTCCTCCTCGCCCTGCCTTCGATGCGCCTCCAACACCGCCTCAAACTCGCGCAGCTCCTCCGCGCCCTTGTGCGCCCGCGCCTTCGCTAGAATGTCGCTCAGGTACTCAAACACCCCGGGCTCGTGCAGCTTGTCGCGGTACGACGGCAGGCCCTCGATGAGCTTCTTCACCGAGCGCTCCGACTTGAACGGGAGCAGCGCGAGACAGAACGCGATGTCGCGCCACTGCCGCGCGTCCTCGGTGAATCGGAACCGTTGGCAGAGCTTCTCCACGATGCTTTCCGCCTGTTTTTCCTATGGACGCGTGAGCGCGTGCGCGTGAAACACACGCTCGGCGCACCTTTTCGATAAACGAGAAAATGTAGCGCATCGTGCTCTGAAACGTCTTTTCGTCCACGGCGTGCTCGCCCGAGGACAAGTGGCTGATGACTGTGCCGGGTGAGCGAAGGAAACACGCGGGCGCACGCACGCACCGTCCGGCAGATTGTTGTAAATCGCATTGTCCTTGGTCGACAGCTCGGTGAAAAACAGCCGTGCAAGGTCCGACACGCGCGGTTCCTTGTCTTCTAGACACTTGGCCATCTCGCCCAGCTGACCCTTGACCTTGATCATCCCGTTGAGGATCAGGTGGGTGAGCACCATCAGCGTGTTCTTCTTCACCATCAGATCGGCGTCCGACAGACCCTTGTACAGCTCGTTCGAGTTCTCGTCGATGATGTTACTAAACGAGACCGCCACGTCGCCGAGCGCGATCACGATGTTGCTCCGGATGCTTGCGTCCTTGGACGTGTCCAGGATGCGAAAGAGCAGGTGGTGGTGTTGGTCGCAGAACTGGGCGCTGACGCAGAGGAACTTCGCAAAGGCGAGCGTCGCCGTCGCACGGAGCGTGCGGTTCTGCCTCGCCATGAGCGGTCGTTGGCATCAAGCACAAAAGTCGTACCTTGAACTTGTGCGGACTGCCGCACACGTGAACGAGCAGGGGGCCGTAGCGCGCCAACAAAGAGTGAGCGCCATACAAGAGCTCGTGTTCGCGCACCGCAGCGATCCGTTCTCCAATCTCGTCTTCGACATTCCCGGCAACCTGATCAAGCTCCTCCGCTTCCTTGGCCTTGGTGCTCAAACTTGGACCCGCTGCCATTCTCTCCGCTAGCCCCACACATGAGCCCTCCCGTCCAAAGAATCATATTGCCACGCACCGAGTTCCCTTTCATCTTTTTGCCGCTTCCACTCACGTTCGACGAGCTCGAGAAAGACGATATGTTTGATCGCGACGTGCCCGACGACGAACAAGAGCTGGCTGAGATGAAACACGTCACCCACATCCTTTTCGCCCGACGGCTGCGTCGACATCTGCGACAACGGCGCGTGCGATGCAGCACCCGCTGACCCTGATCCTGATCCAGACACTAACGACTCCTTGTCGTCGTCCATCGCATCTGGATCCCGCTCCTCATCGTCCTCGTTCACCGGCGTGTCCGACGGCAGCGAGGTGGATGATCTGCGCGTAAACGCGCGCCGCGTCAAATTCTTGATGATCTCGCCGCACAGCTCGTCGGGACGATCGCCTAGGGCATAGATCGTGTTGATCGCCTGCTCCGCCAACGCGAACCATTCTTTGGACCGGCATGGATGTTCGATCGCGTCTTGCAGCTTTTTGAACACGGGGTTGTTCATCTCCATCCGGAGAGTCTTGTCCAGGAGAGAACCTGTTTGGCGTGTGGTCAGTGGTAGACGCGTGGGGCGGGAGACGGATTTCCGACTCGCCCTTGACTTTCTTCGCGCTGCCGTTGAGCCGTTGAAGTGCGACGCAGGTATAGCGCGCGAGTGTCAGATCGGCCTAGAAAGAGTCAATCGACAGTGTCAGAGGGAACCACGGAACGCTACTTTGCCCAAAGGACCCAATCCAACTCTGAGTAACACGTCCACCTTTTCCGACACGACACTCCGTTTTGCGAGTGCAAACATGCTGAGAACGATGATCGCGCCGCGACGTTGGCAGGCAGGCAGGGATTTCGAAGAACCTGGTCAAGGACATGAGCGGCCCGGTCATTCAACGACGAAGAAAACGCCTACTGTAAACCTGCCAAAGCTTGTTGATGATGTCGTGGTGAACCAAGTCGGATTCCATCATGGTCTTCATCATCTCCTCCAGGCTGGTCAACTCGGCAAGCGTCGAGTCATACGTCAACCTAGCGGAATCAGCGAGGCTCACACCAGAACGCAGGCCACTTACTCGATCATGTTTTTTGCGATGCGATTCACTTGTTGTTTCGGTTCCATGTCCGGCAACGGGTCAAAGTACAAGTTGGAGTAGCACTCCAATAGACGAGACCGCACGCCCTTGAGCTCTTTGCCGTCTTCCGACGTTTGGTTGTTGTCTTTCGACCATATCAAGTGAAGCATTTGTTTGATTCCCCGCTGAAAAAAAGGCCGTCAGTGAACGAAATTGCACGCAAAACGTCAACTCACCTCCGAGTTTTGAAACTCATATTGGTTGGCGACTCGGAAAAATTCCATCGCTTCTAATACCTCCGCCTTGTTGGTACTACCAAGCAACTGCATGACGCGTTCCAAGGCCTCTCCGATCATCTTGATAAAGTTGAGTGCCTCCGAATAATACTTTTTTCGCAGTCGGAGGTGGAGCGCTTCGTTAGACTCGAGCGCGGCGAGGGCTTCCTGTTCCGAAGTCATTGCAGCAAGGTCAACCACGGACGGGCGCCCCTTTTTCTTTCTGTTCTCTTTCTTCCGTTTCGGCGTCTTCTCTTGCTCTCTCTCTTGCTCGTCTCCATCCGAATCCGAGTCCGAGTCCATGATACTGTCAGCGTCCATCGACTCGTCGACGTCCATTGCATCGCCATCCTCTTCTGGTTGTCTGATCGACACCGTCAAAACAGATCACACCGCCAAATTCGACACGTACTTTTGTTTCTTCTTCTTCTTCTCGGCTCTAGGAGTGCGTTCAGGATCGTCGGCCTCCATTTCGTCATCATCGTCGTCGTCGTCTCCTTCACCCTCACCCTGCTCACTTTCCTCGGCAGCCTCGCCTCGCTCGACCGCCTTTCCGACGGCATCTTCCAACTTGGCCAACTTCCCCGCCACTTCCTGATAATAATTTTGCCACGTTTCCTGGTTCAGCGGACCGCCATGCATGAGTCCCCACGGATGGGTCACCACCAACTTGGTCAACAACGCCACCGCCGCTTTGCGCACTGTCGACGCCTTGTCTTCCAACATGTCGACTGCATGCCGCGTGATTTTGAGCCGTTGCTTGGGGAACGGCACACGTAGGTCACACAGCTTGGAGAGCGTGGAAAGGACTTTGGAGCGGACGTACGATGACAGGTCGAGGGTGCGGGAGATAAGGAGGTCGTACAGACCGCCAAGTTGCTTGTGCGTCTGGGTGGAATCGTTAGACATGTCTTGAGAGCTCGCGAGTTCGCGAATGAGGAAGCCAATGACTTCGACGAGGGCCATGCGCATCGGGTATGACTAGAGATATTGTCACGAACAAGCGACTACCAGAGTGTGGATACGCACTTCGGAATCCAGGTGTTCGAGAAGCAGGCTGATCTGCTTGAGTACCGAACGTGGAGATTCGTCGCTGAACTTGACGAGGAAGCGCGAAAAGGCTCTAGGTCCTTTGGTATCTTGAGCACTGAACTTCATTCCGGCAATCTCGCGGAGAATTTCGTCGCCAAGTTGGGCATGGTCATATTCCTTGGCGAGGCGGGATAGAAGCTCCGCCATGAGGTCGGAGAGATGCTCGTAGTATTGTAGGGACTGCAAAATGTTGTTTTGTGCGGTAGGGCCGTGTCCGTGGTTCTTGACGGCGGTACAGATGACGTCGTATACGCACATCTTGATCTTGTTGTGCTTCATGTACTGCTCGCTCTCTGCGATACGGTACACGGGACGGGTGAGGCAGCTGGTTCGACGGTCACGAGTGCGCGATACGGAGAAAGTGGAGGACGAACTTTATGAACGCTTCCCTCTCCGAGGTGGTGACCCATATGCGATGGGTCTTGAGCTTCATCGCCTTGAAAAACAACTCCAGCGTGGCCGGAATCTGGTCGATCCAACTCCACGCCTCCGCATGTTTCCCGGTCACACGGGACCCTGCCGCTTTGCCGCCCTTGCCCCGACGTGCGCGCAGTGGCGGCTGGGCGGCATCCTCCTCGCCACTCGTCTTGACCTTTTCGGCAGCGGTGGCAAACCACTGGAGAAGAAATGCGTACATCTCGAGGGGCGCCTTGTGCGCCAACACGACCTGCTGGCCTTCCTCTCTCGAATCCTTCATCGCCGCGTCTATTTGCGCACCGAACCCAGACGCGATTGCGTCGAGGAGTTTGCTCATGAGGGGCCCGGAAACAGCGTCGGCGTGCTTGAGAAGACTGCGAAAGATATCAAAGACGTCTGGTTCGGTGATGGCGTCTGAGCTGTGTGCGGTCCTGTCGACGGCATCTGTGAATGTCGTGAGGGACAATTGGACGTGCTCAAGTACGCCACGCACGCTGTAATAACGGCCCTGGATCTGTGTCGTGGACGTCGCGTTCATTTGGTATCTCGTACGACGACACGTCCTTGAGCGCTTCGAGCTCGTCTTGCAGCTCGAATTCGCTCATCGTTGTTCAAGTTAAACGCGTGAAGATACACGCGTTTTATCAATCACGTGCACACTACTTATTGGAGACTGCATGCTTAAGAAACCAAAACCAATTCATTGCAGGTCGGCATGATCTAATCTATCCAAGTACTTTTTTTCTAAGGACGACCATGTCATGGAACATCGAACACAATAACTCAATGCTACCCGAAATCGCTCCAAATACGCTTCTCCACAATTGCTGATTCGCCCTAGTCACTATCAATTCGACATCAACTTGAAATTCGAGACCGATTGCCGCCGAGGAAAACGATGAACAACCACGGGATCCTCTGCCTAAAAAAGAACGCAGTGAGTACATCCGTCAGTTCCAGATCTCTTTCACATGTCGTTGAACGTGAGACTTACCACGTTGAATTGGACATCCGTTATCGCAATTTCTATCCCCCTCTGCTCGCATCTCATTTTCATCGCTGCAAAGTCACCTAGCCTCTCTGAACGATCGTCGCACGTGATGAGGCGTAGTTTAGGTAGGACATTGACGGCATCGATGATAGGTTGCAGCGTTTTGCTGGACATGGGTGCTGGATTTCGAAAGGATAGGTGTTCGATGGTGGGAGGGATATATAATGCAAGACCATCTTCAAAGGCGATGGAATGGAGGATAAGCTCTTCGAGGCGTGTGCATTTGCGAAGGAACCTCCCAAAGTAATCAGGCTCGTAAGTGAACAAGCGAAGCGAACGGAGATTTGGAGCGTGGGCGCTCAGCACATCTCTCCCGGCAAAATCAGGTATTATGCCAAGGTCCAGGATACAGAGAGATGATTTCGAGGAAGCAAGGAGCCAGGAAAGATCCGCTGGTGGGGGATGTGAATGTGAAAGTACGAGCTCGTACAACGAGACACGTGTAGGGGGTCTGACATCGACGCTTTCCCACTTGCCCGAGGCCGGCAACTCGCTATAAGGCCACGAAAAGGATGAGACCTCCCTGTTGATCTTTAAGAACCGAATGTGTGGCCAGATGTGGAGCAACTGGGCCAACACCGGCGATCCCGGGCCACAATAAGGTAGCTTGAGAGATCGTATGCTCTGGCCTGCGTCTTTCAGTTTAGCGAGTGTGACATCGTCAAACTCGCGTAGACTGAACGTGGTTATCGCGAGATCGTACAGTGCGGGACAGGCCTGCAGCAGTTCTGCAAAGTCATCTTGCTTGCAGACGTCCTGTTCGTGGAAGGGTAGTCCGACTGATATAGACATGGATTTGACGTCGGGACCGACGGGATGCCCACGACGAGCAGATGATACGAGTGCAGGATAAAACAATGTTATGGCGTCTGACCGCAGGACACCGGTCTTGCGAAAGAGCAGCGATTGAGCTGGTCCGGTCCACGACGTGCTTACGAGTGAGCAGTTGGCGAGCGTCTCGTAATCGGGATGTCCACGAGGTAAGTAGTAAATAAGTTCGAGAATAACCAAGACGAGTTCTGGTGGAAGATTTGGCATATCCAAGCGGATCAGCGTTGTTCGATGTGGTTTGCGATGAAGAGATGTTGCTGTTGCTGAGCTTAAAAGACTGAAGCGTCGTAATCCCTTATCATGCATTTTTTGAAAATGATCTATTCGTTACAAACCCTACATGGGATTAGCATGCTTCGTTTTTTTTTTTTTTCTGTGATGAGTTACGAGTAGGTCGCACTGGTAAATCGCACATGGTTCTCGCAGTAGAATTCCCAAGTTCTGGCGGTTCAAAACTCGTTCAACACTATAGGAGGGGTAACAGGCTGCTGCAGCTGTGCATCAATCTCGTCATGATTCTCAGGGCGACTTCGCATCCTAACCCAGGAAAAACGCGCTGCTTCCTTGTCGCCGCACTAGAGGGAGAGCCTAATCAACTGATATGCATGCAAGCGGGAGCTCGTGATTCATGATCGGCAGATGTTGACTCAACGTAGCTGCACTCCGCCGATAGTTGTGGACGATAAGTTGACCTGGGGGGACCGCAACCTGCCTGGATTCCATGTGGTGCCTGGCTTTTTGGTCGTCCAAAGGTGACTTCCATTTGGTTGTCAACTTGTCCCATCGCTGTTGCAATGTCATTTGACTGGCATCCTCACGGTTCCCGCCGCAAGTTGCCTCACAGCGAAATCACCTTCATGTGGACGCACGGCTCACTAAAATATCACAAATACACGGGATGTATCACCCTAGCTAATGGGTTCCTCCTATTGATCAATGGCTCTTCTTTGATTGCCCAACCTTCAGATACGACCAACTAGAATCAAGTAAATCGTTTGGGAACATTGCCTAGACAAGAAAACACTCTTTCATCTAACCTACCGTCGAAAACAAAACAATCGTTACAAGTTTGCACGACGAACAAAGAATCGACGCAACTCGGTTCACAAGTATCTTGACGAGAAAGTCTTTGGATCCGCTCATTCAAGCCTAGGCTTCTTGGCAACATGGACGGGCATCTCGTCCTGAGACAGAGCTTCCATTTCCCTGCGTGCGTCATCGAGGATTTTGATAACCTCGCTCCGAACTTCCTCGGAGTACGATGCCTCCACAAGCTGAAGCAAAGCGTCCCAATCTGACGCAGACGCAGCGGCACGATCAAGAGCGCCATGCCGCGCCAGCAATTGGATGATCTCCGGAGTGCATCTCTGGCGTATTGCGGTCTCCATGATCCCCGAAGGGACCGGAACATCGCACGGGGACGAGAGCAAGCGTTCCGCCACGGACGCGTGTCCCCGTTCGATGGCAGTCTCTAGAACGGTTTTCCCTGCAGAATTGCAGGACGCGGGACGACACCCAGCCTCGATGAAGGCGTCCACCAACTCCCGACTCTCCTTTTCAAAGTAGTGCTTTGCGATCGCAAGATGGAGCACGGTATCCCCACCGGATGTTGTGGCATGCACGTCAGCGCCCTTGAGAACGAGGGATCGGATGATGTGAGGATTGAAACGTTTTTGTAGTGCGACTAGCAGGACGTCTGGAGGGAGCGGGAAATCGTACTCAAGCAAAAGCTCGACCACGGACGTGTACCTGGACTCCATGGCGGCTTCCAGAACCGTCTGTCCCGCCGAGTTGCACGCGGTGGTGGGATGGCAGCCAGCCTCGATGAGACACTTCATCCACTCCCAACAGATCCAATTAGACTGCGACTCGACAATGGCAAGATGAAATATGGTATTCCCATCGAATACAGTAGAATTCACATCAATGCCATTGGAAAGCAGGAAGTAGATCATCTGTGGAATACAGTTATGCCGCAACACGATGGGCAGGATGTCGGGGGGAAGTGGGACGCCGGACGAGAGCAAGAACTTCATCACCGAAGTATACCCACGCCTGATAACGGCCTCCAGGACTGTTTCTCCGTCGAGATTACAGGAAAGGGGATTGCAGCCAGCCTCGAAAAAATACTTGAACACATCTAAACACGACGATTCGGCATACTCTCCAACGGCGATGTGGAGTAAGGTATCTCCGTTTGAGATGTAATCCACGTCGGCACCTTTGAGAATCAGCGATCGGATAACATCTGGGGGTACGCATTTCCGCAGCGCATTCGGTAGAATGTTTTTGGGGAGTTGAATATCATACGATAGCAAAAGCTCCATCACTTTACTGTACTCGCGTTGCATCGCATCTGCCAAGATTGTCTTTCCCTGACAACTGCATTGCGCGGGATCGCAGCCGGCTGCGATGAAAGCGTCGCACAGGTCCAAACACGTAGATTCCTCATACAGAGCGATGGCGAGATGGAGTACCGTTTGACCGTCAGAGGTGGTGCAAAGCACGTTGGCACCCCTAAAGACCAGGGACTGGATGGTGCTTGGAGTGAAGGTTCGCTGCAACATGAACAACAGGATATCTGGAGGGAGGGGAAGGTTGAACGACTCGGAGAGTAAATATCCCACCGACGAGGTGCAGTCAGATCGCATCGCAGTCTCGAGTACGGTTACTCCGTCGAAATTGCGCGCAGCGGGATTGCAGCCAGCCTCTACGAAACGTCTGATAAAATACAAACACCTTGATTCGGTGTCCCCAATGGCGGCCGCACTCTGAGATAGTATGGTGAGATGAAGTAAATTGTTTCCACGAGATGTGGTGCAATGGACATCGGCACCCTTGGAAATGAGAAACTCGACCATCCGAAGAGGCAAGCGCCGCCGCACCGCGAAAATAAGGATGTCGGAGGTGAGAATGAGGGGGAGATTACACGACAGAAGGAATTCGATCAACAAAAAGCAATTGCGTGCGACTGCAACTTCAAGGACTGTTTCGCCATCAGCATTGCGGACCATTGGATCGCAGCCGGCTCCAATGAAACACTTGAGGATCTCCAAACGTTCGGAATCCGAGTATTCTTCATCTACATGATGCCCGCTTCCAGACACAGTGTGGTGAAGTATAGTGCTTCGAGTAAACTGCGAAACAGAATGTACATTGGCATCGTTGGAAATCAACCATCGAATGGCCTGCGGCTTGCAATCTTGGTCTAATGCGAGATGTAGGATATCGGAAGGGAGCGCAGTGCTGCACGAGAATAGTTCCACAACAGAGAAGTATCCACGTTTCAGTGCGATTATCAATGGCGTCTCGTTCTGTCTATTACGTATGTGGGGGTTACAGCCGGCGTCGACTAGCATTCTCGCTAGCTCTAGGCTGCGTGGCTCCCAGGGGCAGTCTGCAGCGAGGTGAAGTGCAGTATCTCCATCTCGATTGGAGATGTGACGCACGTCAACCCCTTTATCGAGGAAGAAACGCACCACGGAGACTGTTTCGGATGTGTTTCCGGACGATGCAGCAAAGAGAAATCGAGAAGGGGTTGACTGATCCTTTGGGAGTAGATACTCGAGCATCGACACGTGTGCTGCATGCACAGATCTTTCGATCAACCCCGTCATAAACGGTTTGTCTGCAGACAGGTCCAGGCCGACACGACGCAGAATTTGTGCCAGGCAAACGTAGTCTTCATCCGCTTTCCTGACGTCGCCTCCACACGGCCTCGCGCTATTGAACACGCCTCGATACAGCATTTCATGCTCGATGTCGCGCGCACACTCCGTGAACTTGTCCGTTTGCATTAACTTGACAAGAACCGGAGTGCTACACCATGGCATGCAGACAGCAGTAATGAGAATCTCCGACGTCACCACACATCTTCTCTGCAAGAGCTCGCCGACGAGCACATCGTCGCCAAGATTGATAGCGACCTCGAGAGGCAGGACATGATGAGAGTCATCAATGGCTAAACCGGACATATTCGCGTCTGCACCACATTCCAAGAGAGCCATTGCGTGTTCAGTCTTGCGGAGGTCTGCAGCATACACGAGTAGGTTTGTCCCAACCCTTGGTTTCATAGGAAAACAGTTGGAGAGGAATGATCGAAAGAGCTCCGGAGAAGCGTAAGCGATTAGGATGTAAACCACAAAGTCGTGTCTCGATGATGGCCAGGAAGGATAAGGCCATCGAAGAACCTCGCCCCGTAACCCCCAGAGATGCTCCCAATGCGATGGATGATAGTGAACCTCTTCGCCAAGAGATTTCAGGGCTTCCAGAACGCCCGTTGAATCCGGGTGGATGTAGGCAAGGTGGTCAAAACCATAAGGAAGAATGTAGCTTAACATCGGAAAGGATCGTAATGGCGCAACCCTGGCACGCGAAATCTCTTGTTTCAAGTAGGCAGAGAGATATTGCAAGCACATTTCGCTGACCACGGCATGAGCCTCGTGGGGTATGACACGAAACATCCGTAGTGCTGTCTTTCCGGTAAGGTATTCCTGTGAGACAGAGTATACAGATATTGTAAACACACAAAATTCCCGAAACGCACCTTCACAGTGAAATGAGATAACATGAGGATATCTGTCTCCTTTTGGTGGGATACGAGACTTGACAGCGCGTGCAACAGCGCATCACCTAGGCCTCGCATCTCATGCTCACTTTGCTGTGTATCCATCAAGAATGCATCAACAAGCTGAGCTAGGCATAATGGTTCCATTGCGACCACAAGCCAAGCCAATGCACGGCGTGCTAGCATTCCTTCCGAGTGCCGCTCATCAATGGCTTCAAGGATCCTCTCGTATACTGCTTCTAACTCGGTGGGAAGGCTGTCCATTGCTTCCCTCAACTCTTCCTTGCTTGCACATCGCTTGAGGGTGTCGATTTGACACTGGACCCATCGGAACCTAAAAGACAGGACCAAATGTACATTCCGAACCAACCAGCTGACATATTGAAAAAAAGAAATCATACCTTCCCTCCGCTTTACTGTTCAATTTCTGACATATTTCAGTCTTTATTTCTAGATCAGCAGATCTCAAGTGCTCGTGCGTGTCGAGCTCGCGTCTGACGTGTAATGCTATGTCGTCCGCCATCAGGTCTGCAACATCCTCAAAGGATAATGATGGAAACTCTCTGAAACGATCGGTGATGGTCTGACATGAACGGCTCGTCACTAGCAACCGCACATCACCCTGATTTAGTGTGACAAGAGCACGTAGAAGCGCTTCGACATCCGCACATTCGTCCAGTGCGTCGATGACTACAATGGGGTAATAAGCGAAACAAGTTGAGGTATGCGATACCAGATCACAGAGCTTATCAAGGTCATCGAGCAATGGAGCACCACTGCCTTTCTCCTCTATCA
The DNA here is from genome assembly GCA_038089675.1 of Boletales sp. KT-2023b. Classification (NCBI taxonomy): domain Eukaryota; kingdom Fungi; phylum Basidiomycota; class Agaricomycetes; order Boletales; species Boletales sp. KT-2023b. Next base: position 14,683 of record JBBPLE010000191.1, read on the forward strand.
TCTTGCTTAGAAGATCCTTTGGATGGACTTCAAGAGAGAGAATGTAACCGAGTAGCTGGGAGAGAAGGGAACGCATTGCTTCCGTGGGGCTCGTCGAGCGCTTGCTTCGAAAATCGAAGTAGAAATATACTACCACCTCTTCATTCCTCAGCGTAGTTTTGAGGTGCTCGATCATGAATGCGCTGCGGGAGTTGAAACTGGTACATGCGTGAATGACAACTCAACTCACGTCAATACCGACTTTCCACAACCAGCTAAAGATTATAAGCCAATGTGACTCACAAATGGCAGGTTCCGTACCTTTTCCGTGCACCCACAAAAATTTGTTCACACCAAGCCTCCACGCACTATATGCATCCGTATTAGGCAACCACTTGCATGTACCTTCTTGACGTAGTTTGTGTACATCATCGTGCTTTACTAAGCAGTCCAACGGTGCAAGCCATCGTCGGACCTCCTCCAACTTTTGTTCTGCGAGCAAGGCGCTGCCGGTAAGCACAGGTACTAAGTACAGGCATAACACGTACTGGCTCGGGACGTGTCTGGCGAAGTCCGACTCTCGTCGTTCTTGCATTCTACTTCTGTATCATACTCTGTTGCCGTATGGTATTCTGTTTCTATATCGCGTTCCAGTGACGTGCTGCGACGGATACGCTTAGAGAGCATGTTTTCGTTTAGATATCATGGCACACACGTGATACTCGCCCGGGGTATGGGATCACGGCTTGTATCCCCAACGACCTGGAGAGTTCCAACATGGGGTGGTTCCGATGGCCGGGGAATGTGTTGTCCCCGATTCCTGAGTAGCAAGGTGAAATACATTTCCGAACCACGCGGAGAACCTACCAAAGATCCGGAGTGAGAAAGAAATGAAAAAGATTCCTGTGCTTATCAAAGAAGACCATCGCTGCAGCTAGTTTGTCTTCAGGCAGTCTGAACAGTCGCCGGAGAGCCCAACGAGGTTGAGCTTGGTCGACGGGCTTGAGCATCTCGTCCATCTCTTTCAACTTTCCCAAGCATAATTGCGGTTCCCCGGTCATGAGCCAATCCGTTATTCGATCGTCCAGAGAATAGCTCGTGAGAGATGCTTTGGTAAATGTTTCAAGAATGGTATCAGCAGATATGCGGATCGTTTCCAGCTGACGACGCAGCCTTTCAGAAGTGTTGAAGTTTTGCTCATTTGCTTGTTCCAAAACCGAGTTGCGGATGTCGTGCGAGATGGTCACAATTTCCCTGAGAAGTCGCTTGTAGCGACTTTCTAAATCCACAGGCATTTGGAACCTGGAGGTCCAGCCAAAGGATGGTGGTAGTAAGACTACTAGTACAACGGTAGCGCTCGGTGACGTAATAGACGAGACAACTGTTGGTCAGTATACTTACAAGACAAGACAAAATATGTTCAGGTCGTTGTCGTTTTCTTTCAAGCGCTGCTATACCACAACACGACATCGAGTCTCTCTCCGCAACCCCAGTACAGCGGCACGGGTGGCGGAGGCGTTCGTTCCACCAGGCACGAAAGACAAGGTTGTCATCGAAGCATTCCCAGGTGTGTCGGATTTTTCAGGCCTACCAGTGCGCGCCACTGACCATAATTCACGTAGGGTCTGGAACATTGACGCGTGCATTGTTGGAGCTGCCGAAGGAACGGATACGCAGGTTAATTGTTCTCGAGAACGATGAACATTTCGTCGATGACCTCAAGGTATGTTTCGATTTTACCATTTGTGCAGTAGAGTGATCATCGTCAGCCTCTTCAAACGCTGGATCCCCGCGTACTGGTTCTTCCGTGGGATGGATATGTGTGGAGCACGTATCACAATTTGGAAGCTGAGGGACACCTCTCGGACATTGAACCTTCCGTTTGGCAAGAACGTACGTTTTCCCAGTCTTTCAGAAAATCCATCGGCTCATTGGACACATCACGTTCAGCCGATCCTTCCCTTCGTTTCATTGCGCACCTCCCGACTTCCATCTATGGCGAGCAACTCATTGCCCAGTTCCTCCGTCTAATACCAGACCAAGGATGGCTTTTCCGCTACGGTAGGATACCTATGAGCTACATAATGCATGATTTTGTGTGGGAGGTATACTTCTCCGACTTTCCCTTGAGTGTCCTCACGAGCTTTCTCAGCGTATAGCAGCAAAACATATGAGCATCGCCAATAAGCGGAGGAATCGTTGCAAGTTGTCTGTGATCGCCGAAGCTACTACTTCGTATCGGGAAGTCATACCTTCTAGCATCTTGCAGCCATACGACGAACACTTTTGGCCACCAAGTTTTGCCGCGGCGCAAGGACGTTCGAAGAAAAGTCGCCAAAACGGAAGTATGGTGGCTATTACGATGGATCCGCTGTCAGACCAGGTCTTGTCCTCAAATTTTCGTTTGCTGGATGACTTACTTATCTTAACAGATCATCGAAAAAGGGCTTATCGACAAGTGGGACTTCTGCTTGCGCAAACTCTTTGTTCTCAAATCGGTACCACTCAAGCGCGCCATTTCGTATGTCGGGGCAGCTCGCGTAGTGTTTACATCACTCATCCATTGGTAGTCATCTCGCCCCGGGTGCGTCAACCTTGTTGGATATGCTTGCAGATGGATCCGTTCCCGGCCATCATTCAGTGGACACCTCCAAAGCCGTGCGCGATTTGGATGTACGCGATTGGGACCGCCTTGTTCGGGTTTTTCATTCATGGCCATTCGCACCTGACGTAGGTCTACGCGAACGCTCCACCCACTTACATACTAACACCAACTCATTAGGATCTGCTCGTGACCGACTCATTCTCTCGTGATGAAAGAATTTAAATGATTTTTTCTAGCCAACGTGAGTGACGGACGGATACCACTCTTCCTCACCTTTTTCAAATATATGTTTTTGGTTACCTTCGCTAGAACGTGAGCCCTGTGCTAATCCCTGCATTCAGTTTTCTGGCATCCAACTTTCCGTTACAGAAAGTTTGCATGGTTTACCAATCTAGTCTTTTCACATCCACTGCCCCGCCGCGTTCACGTGGAAATGTTGACGGAAACAGTCTGCATCCTTGCCCACTCGATCGTGATGTTTCATCAGATAGCACCACGTCCACACGGTGGGATCACAAAAGCCCCGATTGGATGAGTGTAATGGACCGATATGAAAGTCATCGACTGTGGGCGTGTCGAGATAGATGGTGTTGCTGGACGTTACCAGATGGTGACCATCGCTACACCGCTTCGGGAGTACCCTTGGGCACGACGCTGCCTCCGCAGGCGGGGCAACGTGATTGTTGAATGAGGAGGGTTCCGTACTATGAAGTTGCTGGCAACTATCTGGGAAGAATTCAGGAGCTGGTCCAATTTTGCAACCCCAGATCATCCTTATGGGGATGTAAACAGGGCTCCCAGACTTGATCTACCTGCCAGTCCACGCACGGTGGTTCCCAACGTTTATGCCACCACCTCGATCCATGACCATTGGTTTTCGATGGCATGCATGCCACAGGCCACAACGCATGGTAGGAACACTCCTGTGCACACTCCAAGAACCTCGTGACCAGTTTTACACACAAGCGAAGTGCCACATCGCAAATTCGAAAAATGCAGCTTGCCAATCCAAACGCTGATCCACGCCCACAGTGACAGGGCGGATTGTGTTCAAATAAGCGTCAACGAAAGACTTGCGGTCTCCTTCCGAACCGAGTTGGCTATTGCTAGATTGCCCTTTCGAGCGGATCAAGTCCGAACGCTGTACTGACGACAAGGAGAAAAACTAGGCTTTGAGCGTTGAATGTTTGAACACGCAGATGCATGCGTCGACGATCCCCGATGTCAACGGAGGCTCGGTATGATGTATATATATGGCATCGCTTCACATGACGTATTGGGACCGCAACCGAACGAGCGAAACACTTAAAAATTCGGAGAAACTAAGTAGCACAATACATATTACAGTAGATCGTACACGCGCAAAATACACTAACACCCTGCTTGCAACGCTTCCCTCCCCACAGCGACGACGCTCACAATCACACTCCCTTTAATGCCATCCCCGTCGCCCTCTATGTGCTGCTGCCGACAAGCGCCCGAGCTGTCGTCATCGCTGCCCTGTTTTTCAGTGAAAACGTGATCCACAACACCGCCATCCATGCCATGGGGATGGCCGTGGACATGCACGAAAGGGGCATGGCCAGCATCGCCCCCGTCCCGCGCATCCCCGTCCATCATCTCCTCTATGCCCACATCGCCACAGCCCTCCCCCACAGCAAACGGATGGCCCCCCGTCCATACGTCATCCCGTGCGCTGTTGAGCATCTCCGTCTCCAAATCCCCATCGAGGTCGTACGCGGACACCCGAAAGTCGTTGAGCGCTTCCTGGGTGATGTGCGAGTGCGAGAACGAGGTCGAGACGGAGAGCGAGGTGACGCGACGGGACTGGGTGGGACGCGACACGATCGAGGTGAAGGTGGCCGCGCGGGGCGGGACGGACGGACTGGGAGGGACGGTGGGGCTCGGTGGGGCGACGAGCAGCGTGGGGACCGCGGCGGTGGGGAGGGTGGGGTCTGCGTGGCGGGCGCGATGATGCCACGTCCTCCAGATCTTCCAGAACTCGCTCACGTTGCGTTCGCTCCGGGGACAGGGCGGGCGAGCGATGGGCGATTGGGGGTTCGAGTTCGAGTTCGAACAGGCGGCGCTCGGGGTAGCGTTGGCGACGGCGGCGGCGGCGGCGGCATGTGAGCGACTCACGAGAAAGAAGCCGGCCAGGATCACGAATAGGCAGACTGGGCGACGTGAAGCGTTAGCCAGACGAGTTGGGGATAAGCTCGGAATATGATATAAAACGGTTCGTATAGAGCGTGGTCAAGAGAATCACAAGAAAACGCGGTAACGTGTTACTCTTCTGAGAGCGTACGTCGATGGCGGTAGGCAAGGCAGCCCCAGCCACAGAGATCGTCCCATGTGAGGACGCGAATGATGCACCATCGAGCAAACCACGAAGGGGTGAGGAAATGAACACACGACCAACCTACGCCAACGACAATGAAGATGATGGTATTTTCTTGAACACCTTCGCTGCTGCCGCCGTCTGTGGATCTGGCGTGCAGTGTAGATTGGTGGACGTGCATCGTTTCGAGTTCACTGTCAAAGAAAGATGTAGACAGTTGGTCGTGTTCGAGGTTCAGCGGACGGACGAGAGCAGGGGGCATGATGACCATTGGGAGGAGCCGAGTTAAGGATAGGGTCAAGTTAAATACTCGACGAGATTTCGAGAAGAGTGGCAGCACTTGGGCTTTTGATCAGTCATTAAAGGGCCACACGATTTTGCATTGCCCCCCGTTGCTAAACCAAGGACCAATGGAAATATTTACTTGACCATCCCGACATACCCCGAGTCTTTCCGAGCCCGAGTCAAGGGGAGAATCATCCTGGTAGACTTGCTGATGCGTGGCAGTGGAATGGGGGAGCCTCGAGGAGACCATAAGGCACAGTGCTTACACAAGCTTGCGTGGGTGCACGCTGTTTTGGCGGACGAATCAGAGCAGAGGTAATTGACCGGAGGGTGGTACGATTTGCCGAGCTCGCCAAAAACGCAACCGCTGGGCGGGCCAGCGAACGGGCTCTTGGGCGGGAGCCGTTCGGCTTGCTGAACTGCGGGAGTGCGGGATGAGAGTGCCACCATTCCTTGGTTTTTGCAAATAATCCAAGGCCTGACTCTCACCTTGGAATGGAGTCGAAAGTTCAGCCAGGTTCATGCTGGACATTATCAGGGAGGGTTCGGGCGTATCGGAGAAAGCGTACGAGTTTAATCGGATAGCGTTCCGCCAACAACTTGGGGTGGCTCAGGAGTCAGCGTCCCTGGCCCTGGCCGAGTCCGTACGCGTGCTTAGGTTTGGCGACGAAAGGCCGAACCAATGGTACGGATTGGATGCTGTACGAGCGTATCCAGAGATAGTACGACCCAAAATACCGAACGTCCTCAGTGCCACTTCCGGACGCCCAACGACTCAACTATCCGCCAAATTACCTCGCTCGGGTCTTTGCTCCGGAGTCCGATACAGCAGTGGGTCATATTTCATTACGTAAGATAGGCACTGCTAACTTCCTACTCCACGTTGACTCGGATTCTGATTTGAAGGTATACCTGGACGGAAATGAGCACACTGCTCTTGCTGTGTCTTGGGTTTTGTCTGGCTGCGTTCGCACTGTCTTACACGGTCTACACCGAGGTTTTGTGGTCAAAGTCGCGCCGTGCTCGTCAAGCCATTCTCCATGAACTGGGAGCCGAAGTAGCGGACGCCACCAGGCTCAGGTTTGTGGGGTTCTTTCATCCGTACTGGTGAGTCTATCGGCGATGTGCTGTACTGGCCACGGCTCACGAGTATATTGGCAAGCAATGCAGGGGGTGGAGGCGAGAGGGTCTTGTGGACTGCCGTTGCCCATATACAACGCGAACACAAGGACATAATATGCGTCGTCTACTCTGGCGACGTTGACGCTTCGAAGCAAGAAATCATTGAAAAAGTAAAGGTGAGAGGTCGCTCGGTTCCACCCAGACCATCCGTATAACAGCAAGCATCACCCTAGGCTCGCTTTGCGATCCACCTCAATCCTTCTGCCCTTCATTTCGTATTCCTGAGATCAAGACGCCTTGTCGAGGATGCACAATGGCCGAGGTTTACTATCCTGGGCCAGAGCCTCGGTTCCATGTATCTTGTGTGGGAAGCCATGTCCAAGTTCATTCCCGACCTGTACATCGGTACGTCTAGCTCCTCGGACCCTTGGAGAGTCACTTTGCATCAACAATGACATGCAGATACCATGGGTTACGCGTTTACTTTCCCGGCTGTCGCCTGGCTCACGAGGGCGTCCGTTCCCATCGGGGCATACGTCCATTACCCAACCATATCCACCGACATGCTCGCACGTGTTCAAGGCGAATCATGGAAAATGCGAACCAAGCGAATGTACGTATGTCGCACCCAGATCTCTCCACATTTTCTCACTGAGCGAGATAGGTACTATCGTCTGACGATGTACTATTATGCCCTCTCGCTCTCGCATGCGCAGTTCTTGATGGTCAACTCGTCATGGACGCGGAACCACATTGCATCGATTCTCTCACACGAACACTTTGGTTCGGCAATTCGGTGGGCCCACTTAGCGACGCCGATGGTGCTCGTCAAGTTCTCGCTTTCCGGGTCGGTCGTTCGACGGATTATCTCCGTTGTTAACGGACCCGGCTCGTCGATCGACGGCAAGACGGACAAGGTCGAACCTGCGATCGTCTATCCCCCTTGCGATACGCGCGAGATGGCCCAGTTTCCGTTGCAAGGCAGGGAACGCATCATCCTCAGCGTGGCGCAGTTCCGGTACGATGATGGCGTCACGACGAGCATTCAATCGCTGACATGTGCTAGGCCAGAGAAGAACCTTCCAGCACAGCTTCACGCGTTTGCACAACTCCTGATGGATCACCCAACGTACAGGACGCGTGGCGAGGACGCTGTCCGACTCGTGCTATTGGGCGGGGCACGGCATCAGGACGATTTGAACAGGGTGGAATCGTTGCGTGCCTTGGCCAAGGAGTTGGACATCCAGGTCTGTCCAGCGACCGTGAAACGTGATTTTTTCGTACTGATGGTCGCGTCAGGACCAAGTCTTTTTTGTCGTCAACGCGCATTACGCTGACATGCTGGGTTGGCTTTCTCGTGCCAGCATCGGTCTGAGCACGATGGTCGACGAACACTTTGGGATCAACGTCGTCGAGTTCATGGTAAGCAGTGTCTTGCATCGCGATCGGATCCGTGGCTGACTGCGCGTACTGCGGGAAAAGGCAGCAGGCCTCGTGCCGCTCACCCACGCGTCTGGGGGGCCACTCAACGACATTGTCGTGCCATACGAGACACAGCCAACGGGCTTCCATGCGCAGACGCCAGGGGAATTCGCGAGGGCGATGCATGAGGTAGGGCTTCTGCGGGTTGCCACGCTGGGGCATCCCTTTGGTCCCTTCCCTCGTGGCGTACATGACTGAAACTGCCTTCTGTTTTTAACTCGCAGATTCTGACGATGGACGGCGAGGTCGAACGGGGCTACCGGGAGAGAGCGAGACGGTGGGCTGTGCAGCGGTTTTCGGAGGAGGAGTTTGTGAAGGGGTGGGAGGGGAGTGAATGGAGGGGGTGCGTTGTTGGTGCGTGAGCGTCCGTTTATTATATGGTGCATTGTGATCGTGCCGTCGTATGATGTTTTGCCACATCGGTGGATGAGAGCCTTGAATGAACGCAGCGATTATGATGAAAATCCAGCGTCGTCTTGTAGATGGGTGGACACAATTGTTCCTTCTGGTCATATACGTACGCGTATAGATCTGTGAGTACGTCGCGTGTAACGACTCTAGGATTGTTACAGATATGACCCATCCGAGTCTATTCGATGTCTTCCCCCTCTATCACCATTTCACCGTCTTCGGAGAATTTTACGCTCTTCTGTGCGAGGGTCAGTAGGGCCACGGTGAAGGGTATCGCGGAACACTGCACCGGGTCCGAAGACGATCTACCCACGTATTTGGTATGCGCTGATCGTCATTCAATGTCAGCCAGCGACAGGGAACGTCCGGCCGCGAACACGTACTTCCGTATGCGACAAGGTCCCCCTTTTCGTCTGTAAAATCGACGCGGGTATACGCCAAATTTTTGCCTGATGCGTCCGTGAGTCATTTTCGGAGCGCGGGACCGTGAGCGGGCGCGTACCGAGGGCGGTGATGGTCGCGGTCGCGTGGAGGGTGGTGCCCGTTTTACCGGCCGGGCGGATGAACGAGGTGCTGATGTCGGTGGAGACGCCCGTCATATAGTGGCCTTTGGAGGCGACGGCGAGGGAGCCGACGGTGTCGGTGAGGGAGAGGATCAGGCCACCGTGGACTGTCTGGTGTGGGGGGAGTCAGCGCCAAAGCGTGTGCGGGAGAAGGAGGGGGGGGACTCGCCCCGACTCTGTTGACTTGATTGTGGTGTTCGCGTACGACGGTGAGCGGGGGGGGGATCGAAGAACGGTGAGAAACGCGCACGGTTGTAGGGTTCGATTTGGAGGCTTGTCTGGACGAGGCCGGGGACGGCCTTGGTGATGACGAGCTTCGTTCGAGGGTTGGTGTTACTGGTCACAAGCAGCGGGCTCTAGCGGAGCGTACGCACGTTGGGAAAACATTGTTGGTCGTGTCCTGTTCGACTAAGGAAATGTCCACTATCGGGAGAATGATGGACCGACCTTTATTGTCAATGAAGGACTTCCACACCTGACGGAATGTCACAGCAGGAGCGCTAGAACAAAAACGGACTGACCCTCCGAGTAAAACGCAGACAAGCAGCCATATCTCAAAACGGTGTGAACGCACTAATATGATGCTGTGAAGTTGCAGATTCTATTTTTGGCAGGCGTTTGTTTGTTTCTAATGGTTTTGCCAAACAAACCAAATTAGGTATTGATATTGCAACTCCGCTCGGTTTTGTCCGACTGCGTCGTCGCCGTTGTTGAATCGAAACGAGACGAGCGACAACTCGACGACTCTTCGTTTCTTGCATTATTACAGAAATGTCTGACCTCTGTCCCGTCTACGCTCCCTTCTTTGGTGCCATGGTGAGTGCAACACACAACCCCTCGTAACGACCGACGTTGAGACGCGCTCTAGGGCTGCACCGCCGCGATTGTATTCACCTGTAAGGCAAAGTCCTTCGTGGCTGTATTGTCGAGCCACTGATTCTACCTTGTTTTCCTATCCTCGGACCGGTGCAGGTATCGGCGCCAGGTACGTTTGCGATGGTCGTAAAAATTTTGCGCGGGAGCCGACCAATCCGTAGTTATGGTACTGCGAAGTCCGGCGTCGGCATTTCCGCCATGGGCGTCCTCCGACCTGACCTCGTCATGAGGTGTGTCATCCCGGTCATCATGGCTGGTATCATCGCCGTGCGTGTTCCGTCTGTGTTTTCGTCGGGATAATGATGACGCGACGCTCGGCAACAGATTTACGGTCTGGTCGTCTCGGTCCTCATCTCGAGCTCTCGTGCGTCGTTTCTCGCTTTCTGTGGTTCCGTGACGTTGACGAGGTCTGCATAGTCAACGCACAAATGTCGCTTGCGTCCAGTTTCATCGACCTCGGTGCTGGGCTTTCCGTCGGGCTTGCTGGTCTTGCTGCTGGGTTTGCCATCGGGATTGTCGGCGATGCCGGCGTGCGAGGTACCGCTCAACAGCCGCGGCTATTCGTCGGAATGGTGGGCTTCTTTTTTTTTTTTTTCACGTCACCCGTTTTTCCAATGGACATCATTTAGGTGTTGATTCTCATCTTTGCCGAAGTGTTGGGGCTCTACGGTATGTCTTGGCGTCTGGCTGGGTTTTTTTTTATGATCTCATGTGTGTCAGGTCTCATCGTGGCGCTCATCATGCACACGCGGGCTGGGGAAGTCGTCGGAGTGAGTAGATTTGGCGTCAAACCCTCTGCGATGTTGCTGACTGTGTTGCAGTGCTAAAGTGGCTGCGCAGCGGACGGTACCCGTAAATAGACGAAGTGCGACGCCGATGTTATGTCTGTTGACTACCTTCCTGTCCTGTTTTCTTTCGCACTGGCGATAATCTCACTGCTACCCGAACCATGTGCTATTGACCGAAACCATCGCAATGAGCTAACATTTGATTTTTTTCTCTTTGGAGGCAGACGAGGTAGTGGGGTCGCAGCCAGCTTCAAGGAAAGTCCTGATCAAGGCCAATTGTGATGCTTGCGACGTACTCGGCGATAGCGATGTGCAATACAGTATCTCCGTCGGACGTGGTGGAATGCACGTTTGCCCCGTTGCGAACGAGCGATTCAATCATCTTGTGGGCTCCAAGCTCCGCAGTACCTAGGAATACATGGTGGCGAGGTGAAGCGCGGTGTCCCCTTTTCCATCCGAGATGGCGTTCATGTCGATACCCCTGCCGAGCAGGAGACGGATCAGAGGTAGAGTTTCGGAAGTTTCACCGCTTGACGCGGCAAGCAGAAGCCGAGGATGCGGTGGTTGACATGGGGGAAGTAGATGCTCTAGCATCGACGTATGCGCCTAGCAAAAACTGTTCGGAGAGAGGTCCTGGCCAACTTGGTGTCGTCTTCGTGCGAGCGCTACGCGGGCTTTTGTCGCCTGCGCCCGGCCCGGGTATACTGCGGTAGGGCTTTTCAGCTCCGATATCGTTCACCCATTGAACAAACTCGTCAGCTTGTGCAAGCTCCAAAAGGACGGGAGTGTTGTACCATGGCACACAGATGGCGATCGCGAGAAGCTCCGAACTCACAGGGCATCCTCTCTGCCAGAGTCCACCAACGAGCATGTGCTCGCCCCGGTCCATGGTGACCTCAAGCGGAAAGGGTTTGTAGGAATCACCAACGACCAAACTGCGCGCATTCACTTTCAGCACCATATTCTAATAATGCCAACGCATGGCTGGTCTTCCGGGGGCCCGCAGCATACATGAGCGGATTCGTCTCAATCCTTGGTTTAAGCGAACGACGCTTGGCAAGGACATGATCTGAAGGAGTGAAGCAGAGGAATACACGATCAACATGTAGAGTACGACGACGTGTCTCGACGATGGCCATAACGGCTGGGGCCATCGGAGATCATTTTCCCACAGCTGGCAAAGATGATCCAAGTGTGATTGGTAGCGAAGGGCGACAGTGCTTCGAGAACGGCTGTTGATCCTGGGATGACATAGGCTATGTTGTTGAAACCGAAGAAGAGTGCGTAGGAGAGTAATGGGAAGGGTTTCCATGGTGCCAAGATACCACAGCAGCCTTGCTCTTGTGTCAAAAGAGATAGAGACGTAATGCAAGCACATTCGGGCTACCCCCGCGTGAGCTGCATGGGAAACGATACAATACTTCGGCAATGCCGTACGGCCGGTAAGGTACTCCTACAAAATGGATCAATCAAACATTAGGAGTGTGGAAAAAGGTTTTTTGGAACATACCTTTACGCTAAAGTGGGACAATGCAAGATTATCGGTCTCTTCATAACACGACACGAGGATAGATAACGCCTCCGTCAGCGCAGTCGCTGGCCACCCCGTCTTGGGGTTGATATTTGGCTGCTGGAGATCGACTGAGAGCCCCTCGACGACTTGAGCCATGCGCAGTGGTTCCAAAGCCACCACAAGCCAGGCCAGGGCTCGTCGAGCCAGCTCCCCTTCCGACTTTCGCTCGTCGATTGTCTCTAGAATTCTCTCGTAGATGACTTCCAGCTCTGTGGGGAGGTCGTCAAGTACTTCCTTCAGCTCCCACTCAGTCTCATATCGTTTCAGGGTGTCGAGTTGGCACTGAACCTGTCGAAACCTAGAAAACAACTGCGATGAGTAGCGGACGACCCGCGAGCAAAAAAATTATCTCACCGGCCATTTGCTTTTTCATTCAACTTGACACGTATCTCGTCTTTGATCTCCATTTCGGCGGACCTCAGCCGACTATGAGACTCCAGCTCTCGTCCGACATGCAATGCCATGTCCCCCGCCAACTCTCCTGGCAGGTCTCCAAGGGAAAGAGACGGAAGGTATGAGAGTGTGCGAGAGTGCGTGAGCGCGCAGGTGTGCGTAAAGGGGCGAGAGGGTGTGATTGCGGGCGTACGATAACGCGATTCTCGCATTATCGTTAGCCTCAACCGAGACAAGTGGGTGAGGGCGAGGCAAAGGTGGGCAGGGCGTGGAAAGGGCGGTGGCGACGACAAAATGTGGTCGTCGTGACTGCGTGTGCGTAAAGAGGCGAAGGGACGAGAAAGGGTGAGGGTGCGCAGGTGCGCGTGAAGGGGCGATGGGGACGGGTGTCTGCAGCGATGACGATGACGACGCGACAACCGTGATAGCACTATTCTCACGTTGTCGTCGTCCTCATTGTCGCCGACCTGTCACGCGAGACGAGGCTCATGCCGCGTGAGGTTGAGTGGGCGATGACAAGCGACATGAAGAGGTAAGAGTGTGTGAGGGTGTAGCATGTGCAGGTGCGCGTGATAGGGTAGCGCCAAGGGGGATGGGGACAGATATCTATTATGGTGGCAACGACGACGATGGCGTCGCGACCCACCTTTTCCACCTCCAACCGTGTCCTGGCAGTTTCTGACACGTCAACACCAGAAGGTTGACTCCGGCTCTCCTTTTCAGCGAGTAACTTGTCCCTCTCGGACCGCAAAGTCCCCTGTCGATGCGTCAGCAGCACGAACCGCGTCATTCAAATACATGCACAACAAGCGACGATTGGTCGGGCAACGGCGCCAGCACAGTAGCCGCCTTGGCCTTTTCGTCCGCTACGCCTTTCCGGACGAAGCACCTGGAATTGACTTGCCAGTTCCTCGGGGGACTTGGCGGTGCCGGCATTGGTATGCAACACATCCAGCTTCGCGACCACCGCCCTTGAGTTCGGCGACTCCACGTCGCCGCCTGCGAGCTCACCCTGTCAAGGTATTGGCACAAGAGCGTGTCTTGCGCTGCAAGATCCTTGCACCTGCGATGCGTCAGTCGCGCACGCGCCGCCCACCATGCCCCTCATCGTGCACCGAGGCCCGAAATCTCCTTGTCCAACATCTCCTTTTGCTGCTTCCCGCTGCCATACGACGTCGCCTGTGCGTTGTTGCTTGAGCTGCTCGATCGATCGTCTTGAACGCGTCAGCATACGCCACAACCCCGCGTGAGTACCTCCGCAGCCTGTCACGCACGGTCAGACACGCGATCGGTCCCAAAGACGGCAACGCACCACCCCACGCGCACCTCGCGTTCGTGCGCCGTCCGGTCGTGCCCCGAACGCTTCCGAGTCTCCGATGTGCTCCTGTCCACGATCGTGTCTTCGAGCGTCTTGTCATTTACCCTGGCGGACCGCTCTACGTCCAGCATCTTCTGCAGCGCGCTAAATTTGGACGTCCATTGGTCGAGTCTTGCTTCACGGGCCGGAGCTTTTCCCCGAGCGACTTGTATGCGAGCTACAGGATCACGTGAGAGGCAGTCAAGGAGCATGGTGAGACGCCACCTCGTGGACTTGCGTGCTCGTGCCAGGTGCACCGTCTGGACCCGTGCAATGAGCATGCACACATACGATGGCTGTCGGGGATGTACCGTCTTGTTTCCCTCGATCAGTCGTGCTCGAATACCCTGACAGGCTTCGTCAGTCGATCCAAATCACAGCCAAGCAAGGACAAACCTCCCAAATCTTCTTTTCTGCCCGCAAATTGGCTGCCTTGTTGCGCAGTTCGAGCGCACTTCTTGGTCGCATCCAATTTGTCCAGGATGCGCTCACGGTCAATATCGAGAGCGTCTGCTAATCATAAAGTTGCTGGTTACATGACGTTAAGCTTTCCAGATCCCAATTCTGCATCATCAGCCAGCCGTTGACGGTCTAAAGTGAGATGAGTAAATAGGCGCAGGTATCACGCACGATCGACGTACTGTCGAGGAACTCGATCTTGGCGTTGGCGTTGGCGTTAGCGAGTGCCGCATTGGCTTGCCCATGCCACCTCTGTACCTGCGCCAAATCCTCTCGGAGCCTCTCCGAATCCAAGCCCATCTCGAGCTTGTACGGCTCAAACTGCACATGCGTGTCCTCCAACTCGGCAGCTGCGTCTTTGGACACCGTAGACGTCACCACGCACGGATCGCTCCGCGCGCGCCAGCATCGCCATGAGCGAGGCGGGTTCCTTCATGTACGCCTGCATTGTCTGCTCGATGCTCTTTTGTTGGCGATTGAGCTGCGTGCGCTTCCCGAACGGCCTCGCTTTGTTCCTTTTCGGGCGCCTCACAATGTTTGCGTTCCTCGGTTTCCATCTTGTGACCAAGCTCATGCGTGATCTTGAGCAGCTTTTGGATCTGTTTTTGAAGGGCCGGGATGGAGCGGAAGAGAACGAGGTGTTGATGATGACCGCGTCGAAGCTGTTCGCGGGCAAGGGGTTTATTGAATTGTCATTGGCCACTGTGCGGATTGAAGTTGCACGAATTCGGCGTACTTTGTGCAACGGTAGTTGATTCGGACTTGGCGATGAGTTTGGCGTTGGCACGTTCGTTTTCAGACTGAGCGAGGACAGGAATTTGAGCTTGAACGGAATGAAGACACGGATGTGGATGAGAAAGGGGACGTACTTTGGTAGACGTTTCGGTAAAGTGACTGTGGTCTTAACGTGCCTGACGAAAATTTGTGAGGTGTGAGTGCATTCGAGAGGGTTCAATGATGATGGATACGTCTTCCTTGAGCCTGCTGACGATGCCAACGAGAGTTTTCCCTGTCGGTTTCTTGGACGCGACCGCGAAGGTGGTCCATGTCAGAGACGGAGGAGGACTGGGAGGAAGCGAACGAAGCGATATGCGCCTACACGCCGAGCCAGTTGTGCTGATGTCTGAGAGTGGCGCCTTCTTGCTGGAGGTGCTCGACATACTGTTCGAGACTGTCTGTCCTCGTCTCGTCGTCCCGAACGGTCTGGTCAAGCCCAACTCTCTCCTACACTGCACGTCGGCGAGCTGTGCCAGCAAGAGTCTGTTACAGGGCCAAGACGGTCTCTGAGTCGGCGAGCATGAGGTGCGTTGAGGCCGTTTCGCGCCACCGTCGCTTTTGGCAGTCGAGCTCAACGTTGAAGTCATTCGCAGTCATGTTGCCTTTCAATTCGATCCGGTCAGTTTTCTTTCTCGTCCTCGTCGTACATGCCGTCCAAGTTCTCTTCATGTCTCGCAAATCCCCTCTTCGCAACCGTTTGTCGAGGCTGCACTCATCAAGGCAACTGTAAAACGATCGTCGTTGTCCCACATCATGGAATGGGTCGCCGTCGATGGTGACTCGCCTTCTCTAACCCGTCTTTGACTTGAGTGCTGCACCCAACATTCCTGTCCGACCATGTCTGCAGATCCAACGTAGGTCTCCATTCGTCGATCGTACCTCTCGAGACTACTTACCTTTATTCCGTCCCGACAGGGGTTCAGAACCTCCCCCATGCTCACCTTCCCAGTCACAATTTTCCCCAGACGTTCCCCTCGACCATCAAACACGTCATTTATCTACATGCCCCACGTCGATCCCAGTCACCATGATATTACAGCCAGGGCCAGCTGAAGCGAGTAGCGACCCACCATTGGCCTCTCAAATCATCCACGTTCCTGCCGCGCAAAGTTATCTTGATGCGGCGGTTGCAAATTCTCTCACCATCGCTACCCAGGTATCGACACCACACGTCCAATCCGACCGTCATACACATCCTGCCTTTCCTCTCGAGATCTCGACCTGGAGAGTACGTTTTGCAAGTCCCTCCCTCTCATCTACTTAGCCATCTTTTCGACGGTGGAACTGATCATGATATGATCGTCATCGATGGGGGCGATATCGGCACTTTCATGCTTGACACGCGCTAACGCGAAGGAAATCGAGTTGGTTCGGCACAGGATATTTAGGTAGTTCCTTCTGCCTTTCTACCAGCCTGGGTCTCGTTTGATCAAACATAGATTATCTTCCGAATCTAAATTCGTTCGGTCGTGTCATCAAACACCAATCTTGTCTTGCGACAATGACACGTCGAGCTCAGCTCCAAGCGTCTGGCGACTATATACAGTTTGTGTACGAATATATAGGGCTGACATCTACGACCTCCCTAGGTCATATAGGCGTCACGTTGATGTTGCTCTGCAACCCGATCGAAGTGGGTCATCCAATGGCTCGTTTTCTGGCGGAAACTTCTTTCCGAACTGACCGCGTTAGAGTTGAGATGACTTTGGCCTGATATCACACGCAGGATGGCAATGCAACTGGCGTCCTCCGCACGACATATATTCATGAACCAGATCCATCAAGATCCTCTCCAATTCTCCTCGCGAACCATTGCTGCTACTGTCGTCGCCCCGGTCCTGATCAAGTCCAAGTCCTCATTGAAATTCCAAAACCAGTTTGTAGGCACCATGGACGCAAATACATTTGCACGCACACCAGTAGAAGGTTGCACCGTCGCAAGAGCTTGTTTGCCAGCTCCAAGCTGACCCTGAAGGCCTGGATCACGGATGGGCGGGCGCGTGGTTTGCAAAAAAGGACCCCAACGGGGCAAGGCAGCTGCAATGGCGAGTTGTGGAGGTGGATCTTGTTGGCGAATACTGTAGACGTGTATTTTAGATGTATTCATCAGTAGCTCATCAGCAACGGCTCGGTAGTAGGCTGCCTGACCGTCATAGAATCCTCATCGACTTATGTCCCTCCTGTGCCTTATCAGTCACAGGACCTTCCAAGCGGCAGCACACAATGCGTCCGATTGACCATCGTGAGATGTAGCGGAGCGTCATACAGTGGTACCATGCTCATCCTTGAATTTATGTGGGGGTAGTAGCACAACCATCACTGTCCTGACTGACTTCAGAAACGACCCGTAGAATGATGCCTAGCGACGGTGACTGTCGATATGGGCTCGAGCAATTAAATGGGACATCAAGCAAGACGTATGGACGTAGTCTTACAGTGAAACCTTGCGGAGTTTCAAGTTGCCACTGTGTAAACACTGGTACATACACAACAAGTCGTCGCCCGGCGCTTATCATACTTACTCGGATCCACCATCATCCGAGCAATCACTCGCGTTCATCCACCTCGGTTGCCCACTCTTACGATGAAAAAAGTCAAGAAAGTGATCAAAAACATTCGATCTCGTATCGCCAGCAGAAGCGCCTCTCCAGCGCCTCCCCAAACGGCCGATGTCCCCACCACACACGCGGGCGTTGGGATCCCCAGCGATTCGGGCTCGCAGCCGATGCTGGCCCAGCACGCCGACGCCGAGACATTGGACAGAGCCAGTAGTCCTGCACAGGGGTCCGGCCTCATACAACCTGGTGTGGTTCCCAGCGACTCGAACGTTCAACCCACTCATCTCCGTGACACCAAAGGTCCTGTATCTCAGGGAGCCGCCACAATTCAATCCCCCCAGGGATCGAGTCACGTGCAGCCTGGTGTGATTGCCAGTGGCTCGGATGCTATTCTTGTTGTGCCCCGAGACACTGAAGGGCATGATTCCCAAGCCCAAGGAGAATCTGACACGCCAGGTGAGCATTCCATGTATCTTGACAGATGTAATACATTCTGAAAGGCAGGTACCTTCAAAGTGCTGCGGAGGGCCAAGATTTCCAGCATTATGCCAGATGTTGACCCTGACATGAAGGAAAAATTTGGTCAGTTCAGAATTCTCATTATTGGGAAAGCAAATGCTGGCAAGACAACCATCCTTCAGAGGGTCTGCAACTCCACAGAAGACCCAGAGACTTATGATTATGAAGGAAACAAGGTATTTTGGACCATGTCAGAATTGTTGGATGATGGCAAGTTGACATGCATTTAGATTGATGATGCAGTTGAAGGGAAAAGGGAGGTAAGTAACACATGTTTCTTAAATTCATGGCCTGATCCACTCTGTAGCGTGGAGAACACAACATCCACCATGAAATGGTGTTCAAAAGCAACCAGAATTTTGTCTTCCATGACTCTTGTGGATTTGAATCTGGAGGAGAGGCAGAATTCCAGCAGATGAAAAAGTTTGTTGCAGAGCATACCAACACCACCATACTCAAGAAGCAGATCCATGCAATATGGTGAGTAGTTATGTACAACTATCAGATCTATCTCTGAAAAAAGTAGGTACTGTATTCCAATGGATCAACTTCACCATGCCATTACCTTTTCAGAGGAAACATTCTTTAATGAATGTGACAGAACAAATGGTGAAATTTGTTCTTCAAAAGCATTAGTATTCTAATGAGTTGAGTAATAGTGCCAGTTGTGGTGGTTTTCACAAAATTTGATGCACTGATGGTTCAGGCAATGAAGCCTGAGTACCTATTTTTGGATGAGGAGGAAAGGCTGACAAGGTTGCAAAAAGATGCCCAGGAAATGTTCAAACAGAGGAACATTTGGGGAGATTTATGCAAAATGAAATATCCCCCTCAAGCATCAGTACAACTGGACAGTATGTATATATTGGATATCATCTGTGGTGAATAATATTAAATACATAATTAGGCATGGACACTTCAGATACAGGGTGTCAGACACTGTTGGAAAAAACAGCAGCTGTATTGAATACTGAGTCATTGCAGATGCTGTTGGTGTCTGCACAAGAAAAGAACATTTTGTTGTGCATAGAGTATGCTATCAAATAGTAAGTGAAAGGGTATTCAAAGTGACACACATACTAATTTCTACAAGTGTCTTGGACCCTGGTGTTTGGTTAACGAAGGATGGATATGACCAGGATCAGCTGGTTGAGTCATTATGTGCCTGGTTTCCACATACAAAGGCATAACCAATCTGCAATAATTGTGCATAAAATTAACAAGTATTTATTTGAAGGTGATTTTTCCTTTAAAATTGATGAGAAGAACTTATCTCACAAATGTACCCGTATTGAAAAGGTATGAATTACCATGTATATGTTAGTGAAAATTGGAAAATACTGATGATTTATATAATATTTATTAATCATGTCCATTGATAGGATGTAGGTGGTTTGTTGTGCAGAAGAAGTGTGGATCCTGCTCATGGCCCTCTGTCCTGCTGCTCTTCCATTTATAGGGAGTGAGTGGTTTGATGTGGATCAGAAATGTGGATCCTGCTCATGGCCCTCTGTCCTGCTGCTCTTCCATTTATAGCTTGTGAGTGGTCTGATGTGGATCAGAAATGTGGATCCTGCTCATGGCTCTCTGTCCTGCTGCTCTTCCATTTATAGGATGTGAGTGGTCTGATGTGGATCAGAAATGTGGATCCTGCTCATGGCCCTCTGTCCTGCTGCTCTTCCATTTATAGCAAGTGAGTGGTCTGATGTGGATCAGAAATGTGGATCCTGCTCATGGCCCTCTGTCCTGCTACTCTTCCATTTATAGGATGTGAGTGGTCTGATGTGGATCAGAAATGTGGATCCTGCTCATGGCCCTCTGTCCTGCTGCTCTTCCATTTATAGTGGGTGAGTGGTCTGATGTGGATTAGAAATGTGGATCTTGCTCATGGCCCTCTGTCCTGCTGCTCTTCCATTTATAGGATGTGAGTGGTCTGATGTGGATCAGAAATATGGATCCTGCTCATGGCCCTCTGTCCTGCTGCTCTTCCATTTATAGAAAGTGAGTGGTCTGATGTGGATCAGAAATGTGGATCCTGCTCATGGCCCTCTGTCCTGCTGCTCTTCCATTTATAGCGAGTGAGTGGTCTGATGTGGATCAGAAATGTGGATCCTGCTCATGGCCCTCTGTCCTGCTGCTCTTCCATTTATAGCAAGTGAGTGGTCTGATGTGGATCAGAAATGTGGATCCTGCTCATGGCCCTTTGTCCTGCTGCTCTTCCATTTATAGCGAGTGAGTGGTCTGATGTGAATCAGAAATGTGGATCCTGCTCATGGCCCTCTGTCCTGCTGCTCTTCCATTTATAGGATGTGAGTGGTCTGATGTGCATCATAAAGTTCTATTCCATTGATATTTTATCTCCTCTTTTATTTATAGTTTGTGAGTGATCCAACATTTCTTACATAAACATGAAACTTCATGATAATCTGTTCTGTTTGGGATTTGTGGTTTACAGGATGTAAGTTTTCCAAAATACATCTGGTTAGCATCCTCACAATAATTTCATTCATTTAGAGGGTATGTGTTGAAGTGAAACCATGAAATGGACATATTACTGAGATTTTTGGACTAATCATTCATAGCAAGTAAGTTGTTTCACATTTTTAGCTGCAGTTTAAAGACATCCATTTACATTTTCTTTTTGTGATTCTACTTAGTTGGTGAGTTTTCTATATAGATTATTGGCACATTTTAATGTATTGCACAGGATGTATGTGATATTGGTTTTGAAAAAATTGCATATCTTATCCATTGATATTTCTCATAATTTAGACTGTGAGTGCTTCATGGAATCAAATACTTTTATTAATTTTCCTGATCACAGACTGTTTGTCATTACTTTCAACCTTGAAATTGTATATTTAATGCTACTCAGATTGTCCAACCTAATCCTCAAAATCAGGTGATCTTTAAATACAACAGTTTTCAATGTTGAAATAACTCAAATGTTCTGCAGATTCCAACCTCTGATGTGTATATGGCCTTCTTGGTATGTATAATCACATGTATCAAGGTTTATTGATGCATTATGCATTTACTTAGTCTAAGTCTAAAGGAAAACAAACACAAAAAGATTTCCTTCATCAGGGAATAGGCATGTTATTTTATTTCACTTTCAGCACTTTCAAAATATTGCAGTAGATCTTCTCCTCCTCCTTCAATATTCCTTTACTCTTGTTCAAAACAAGCTTCAACATCCATTTCAAATGGCAGTTGAAAAATATCAAGCATCTGGCATTTCTGCCCAGATGTCAAATGCCTTTGATAGCCTCTATGATCAATATTTTTCCATTACAGATAGGAATGGCAGGATTGAACTTGTCATGGAATTCATCAAGAATCACCCAATCTGTAGGTAGTCATACTGTATGAAATAACATTTTACAGTACATGCTGACACAGTGTTGTATGTAGCATAGAATTTGCCTTTGATGTTTTTCTTATCCAGAATGTTTCTTGCCTCTCATATTGTTCACTGGCTTATTTTGAAGCATTTGTACAATAGTTGGATCTCCTGAAAGTCCATTGGATGGAATCATACTCCAGTTTTGCTTTAGATAATCTGATGTTAGAAAAAAAAGAGAACTTGCCATCTCAGCAGCTGACCTTGAGATGCCCAACATTTTTCCAAATTGTTTCACATTTGTCAAGCTGACCAGGCTCATGATTCTACATTCCAACCTTTGCAGAGCTGCCAAAGGTTATTGTTGCTAGTCTTGTCCACTGCCCAGTCTCAAGAACCTGCACAACCTGATCCATCCTGCACAGTACTATGTAAATGATCACCCAAATTGAACTCACCTGCTCCATGCTTCAATCTTGTTCTCCCATCCACTAGACTCAGATAACCCAATTCTACCAGAACATCTCCACATGCACCTTCAAACATGTCTTGTGTAGTGCATTCAAATATACTACTATTACCTAATGTCAATGTTAGCTCACAAATGACCACACTACAATCTCTCTTACCACTGTGGCAACATCCAAATTCTGCACCACATTGGTCACTACTATAACATCCTTCTTTTCAAGGTCTGCTAGAAACCCCACAGCAAACACATGTTTTCAATGATCCACTCTGGCACACTGTGGGTCTGACTCACAGCTGGTTGGGTGCATTCAAGTCCATTTTGGTCAAGCAGAACTATGCCCTCATCTTGATCCTGTGTAGGAACATGGTCATTCCTGCATTCTCTAGCCATGTTGTTGGAGACTCAAGAATGTACTATGACATGGTGATGAAAAAAACATGACACAAGAGTGGAATGCACAAGAAATCTTTATTTGGATTGACTTGAAAGCCCTTTGTGACCTCAGGACAGGGCAATGGAGGTCCAACATGACCATACAGGACTGTGCTTGTTTCATGCTGTGATGTTTGAACAGCTGAGTGATGGGCATCAAACCAAGTCTGGATTTTGTGACAGGGATAAATGATTGCATAAATGGTCCCCTTTTTCATCTGTCCCCCCTGCCTCCATGAGGCCTATGGTACTCACCAGATCATCCATTTGTGAGTCATTCCCCCATGGGAATACATGTCTTTTCATACCCTTGCACCTAGATAAGCCTTTGGTCAAGCTCTGACAATACTGTCACTGTTGTGGCTACCCCGATAACAATGAATTGTTATTAGGTGGGTGATGGTAGGGTTGTGGTTCAAGGTGCTTGCCTTCCTCAGTTCAGGCCTTCAATTCATTCTCTCTTCATAGTCCCATCAAGTGCTGGTGCAATGTTAGAAGTGTGTTCTCTCAATTTGTGGTTATTGATATTGATGGCTGACTTCATGCACTCAATCTCAATAAGTAGTTGGGGACAAGGCACAGCCATGTGCCAGGACTCTGCAGATTGCTGAGCTCAGACATGTGCCCATTGGACCACCCCCACATCCAGGCTCATCAGGAAGAAGGCCAAGATCTTTTTTAAGCTTATTTCATGCTAATTTGAACTTAGCAGCTTATGGCAGCTCACTTAGCCACAGCATCAACAAAAAGCACAGCTAAGTGAGCTGCCATAAGCCACTAAGTTCAAATTAGTGTGAAAAAGCTCAAAAAAGATCTTGGCCTTCTTCCTGATGGCCTTCTCCCTCTCCCTCACTTTCTCCACCTTCCAACGACCCGCACAGTACATCCATGTCAAGTTGGAGGTCATCGCCACCCAACGCGCCCTCGCCTTCTTCGACCCCATTTGCCATGGACAAATGCATACGGGTGGTTGATGTGTCCCATCCGCCCACCTTCTCAGTGCCCACAAGAAGCCCCACACCCGCGACGACCCGATCCTCCATATTAAACCCTGCCGCTGGGCCGATATCGTCTTCATTGTGCCCTGCTCCGCCAACACCCTCAACCGTGCATCTCCCCTTGGCGAGATATCCCTCCTCCGCGCACTTGCGCCCACAACGCCCACGTACGTCTTCCCTGCGATGAACACCGTCATGTACAAACACCCTCAGCGCACAACACCGTCGCGTCATTCTCGACATCGCCCAGTATCATGTTGTTGGTCCCATCTACGAAGGCCTCGCATGCGGCGACGTCAGCACGTCCCTTCGAATCCCTCCTGCACCGCGCAGCAGTCCACAGGTATCGGCGCCATGACGGAGTGGAAATAAAAAAAAAGACGTTGTCTGCACCGTCGTCGAAAAGATGCAACTCGAGAGGCTGGTGTCATTTACAAGCACTCAGAATCCACATAACACATGCTATGAGGGATCTCAAACAACTTGGTACCGACGTCCACCCGTCCCATCGAGCAAGCGCGCGCTCATATGCAGGATAAACTGCTGTGAAAGGATTCCCGTAACATGAATATCGAGTGTGGTGAGGCAGTACCACAAGGCCACCTCGGTTGAGCCCGAACATGGTTTCAGCGTAGTCACTGCATTCGCCTGACAAATAGTAAATTGGAATGCATCTAAGGAAAAAAGGTCCCACATGCCTGAGGACCAACACGATCACATCTTGAAGCACGTTTTGAATGTCATCGGCATGTTTCCGGAGCTGTTCATCAGACCAATCTAGCTATACACCCATATAACGGTATATCCACACAGGCAGCATCCACACTCACCCATATCGTCCCGGAACCGCACCAGGTCCACGCCATACATGTCCGCCGCCGCCGACGGGCCCGCCACGTTTCCGAGGGACTTGGACATGTTTTGTCCCGTCATCCAATGCGCATGCATAGCAACAGTAGCTTCATCGCCCGGAATATTGCCGGAAGATACACCGCATGGAGCCTATCGCCGTCAGCCCACGATCGCCCGCCCACCCTGTCACGCACCGAAGGATGTTTTTTCCAGTCCCTGCACATCTGGGGGCCATGCATTTTCGCCCGCTACACTGCTGAGATAGACCAAGAGCGCGGGGGTCGTCTAGCACGGGTATCCCTTCCCTTGGTCGCGATATCGACAGATCCTCGAGCATCGTCGTGGGATCCTGCACGACCACGTTCTGGTACACGTCCAGACACATGCCGTGCAGCGCAACCCGCCCTCGGGACTGGTGTTGCGCCGGTGGTATAGCGTGCGAGGAGGGGCGCGCGGAAGCAGGAGAAGTTGACCTCGCAGGGACTCCCCACAGTCGAACCATCGTGGTCGCACATAGGTGGGTAAAAGCATACATGGACAGTGGTGTAGTATTCCTGGTATGCACCCTTGTAGATGACGCCCTCGTCCACGAGCGTGCGCTACATGCGGAGTGAGAGTGGGGGTGAAACGCAAGAAAAGGCACACACCCAGTCGTGTCGACGGTCGCGCGGTTGTGCGCACGAACATGGCCAAATCCCCGCTGGTGTTTGCCCGCCTGCGAGGGTGCCGCGTTGGAAGGAGAAGGGCGGAGGCGGACGCAAAACTCGGTAGAGATGGCGTCGCAGAACGTGAGGGGGTCGATCCCTTTGGCTTTGGCCGCCTGTTGCACTTCGAGATTGTGCTCGTCCGTGCCAATGAGGAACACGACGAGTTATGCCCGGGGGTTCAGGATGCGCTTGAACTGCGCAAGGTTGAAGATGACTTGCGAGTCACCAAGAAAGTGACACAGGGCTAGTGGATATCATAAACTGACGATATCGCCCTCGAAAGTCGTCTGCCTGGCAGTTCAGTTTCAGGATGTCCATTATAATAAGATCTGTTTGTTACCTTCTGAGATGCACCACAACGCTTTACCCACGCGCCAAGTTTGGAGGGATGCCATCTTTTCTGTCCTTGCCTCGGTCCTTGCTCGCGTTGTCCTTGTTCGCTCTACCAGCATCCGCCGTCACAGCACCCCCAACGTCCCACAACGACCCTTTTCGTGCCGTCGTGCTCGTACAACGCATTCAGCAGCCAGAACCGCCTTTATGCTGCCTCAAGCCACTGCCCACCGTAGACCCGCCAGAAGGACCCGAAGACGTCCTTCTCTCCTTCACCGAGTGGAAGTCCAGACACGTCCACCACCCCGACGCACCACCCGCAACGCCCAACCGACGCTCGCCCGACAGTGTCCCCCCGAGCGCGCACGCCGCGGTACAGCACGCCGAGGACTCGTCCGTCCTCGACATGCCGCCGCCCGCAGACCTCGGCGACAACGCCCTTCCCCCGCACTTTCGCGTCCCCATCACGGACCGGTTCAACTACGCCAGCCTCGAGTGCTCTGCGCGCATCCACACGACGCACAGGTCCGCCAGGTCTGCGTCGTCGATCCTGTCGTCCAAGAAGGACAAGTACATGCTCTCTCCGTGCGGCTCCCCCGACCAGTTCGTCGTCGTCGAGCTCTGCGACGACATCCGCATCGACACGGTGCAGCTGGCCAACTTTGAATTTTTCAGCGGGGTGTTTCGGGATTTCGAGGTGAGCGTGGCCAAGACGTACACGGGCACCGACGAGGGGTGGACTTCTGCTGGGACGTATCGCGCCAAGAACGTGCGGGGTGTTCAGGTAAGCCTCCTCTTTATTTTATTTTATTTTAATGTTGAATTTATGGACTGACGATCGTGCAACCAGTCGTTTCACCCGCCGACATCGTTGCGCGATTTTTATCGGTACATCCGTATCGACTTTCGCTCGCACTATGGACACGAGTACTATTGCCCCGTCTCGCTTCTGCGCGTCTACGGCCTCACCCATCTCGAAGAATGGAAATGGGATACGTGGCTCGCCGAGAGCCGGACGCGTACGAAAGAGCCCGCCGCGGCGATCGCACCCACGTCGACGAGCGAGGGCAGAGAAAGGGGGCACCTACGCCTCGTATCGGGCGATGGCAATGCCACGCGTCTGACTCAGGCGTCGGATGGGAAAGGGATGCGCAACGAGGACGCAAACATGTCGATGACGCAAACGGATGCCATGCAGGAATCACTGCTCGAACCGCCCACTCAGGCGCCATCTACGCCGTCTCAGTCGCAATCGCGGCGACAGTCGGACCACGGCGCAGGAACGGTGGCGCCCGTTCGCGTGGAGCAGCACGTTTTACCGGACCTGCCTCCTTCGTCTTCTGGAATACACTCGGTGACAGAGGCCATCTCGTCGCTTTTACCGCTGTCCTCGCCTGGGATTGCCATGTCGCACACGACAGACCATGCTCATGCTCATCTCTCCGCACACGAATCTGACCACCCCACTCCAAGCCTTTCCTCGCAGTCGCACTCAATCCATACCAATGGCCCCAGTCATCCTTCGCAGCCCGTGCCCGTTCAGGTACAGCAAACCCCCACGCACGCCGTGTCTGGCGCACAATGGAGCGGCGAGTCGATCTATCGCACGATCATGAACCGGTTGACGCTCCTCGAGGCCAATCACAGCCTATATGCGCTGTACGTCGAGGAGCAAACTGCGGGAGTGCGCGAGGTGTTGAGAAGGCTCACCGAAGAGGTTGGCAGATTGGAGAGCGTCGTAAGTTTCCCCCACTCGGGGCGTCGTATCGAACGGGCGCGCGCTGAGTATGTTTGCAGGGCCGCATGCAGGCGCAAATGTACCAGCGGACGGTGCACGAATGGGAACGACAGCGGCTACGACTGGAGTACGAACACGGGGAGCTGCTCTCGCGGGTAAACTATCTTTCGGACGAGGTGGTGCTGGAGAAGCGGCTGGGGATCGCGCAGCTGTGCTTGTTGCTGGCGGTGTTGGTGTTCATGGGGCTCACGCGCGGGGCGCCGTCGGTGCCCGCGCATCAGATGACGTCGCGGCAACGCTCGACGCGGGAATGGGGTATTCGGAATCTGAGTTTTGGGAGCAGTGCGGAAGGGGGGTGGCGGCTCGGACGGAGTCGGAGTCCGGCGGAGCGGGTGGGCGTTGGAGCGAAGGTGGAAGAAGCGACGGGTGAGTCGCGTTTGAACGCCGCGGGGGACGTGTTTTTCACGCTGACTATCCAAACGCATCGGCAGACGCCCCTGCCCAGACGACGGCGACGGACGGCGCCCGGAGTGAGGGTCATGCGGCGAGGCCAAAGGGGCTCAAGGTGACGACCGTGTTTGCGCCGGCGGCGGGCACGGTCGCGTTGTCCCCGTCTCCGCAGAGACGTAAGTATGCGCACGCACGCGGTCATGTGCACGTGCGCGCGGACACGCGTCCGCACGCGCACGCGCATACATCCTCCTCCTCGGCCTTTCGCACCCCGACAAAGTCCCGTCCGTCGACGGTCGTCGTCGAACCGCATACGCTCCCGCGCGCCGAGTCGATCTTGAATATGACGCGCTCCCAGTCGTCGTCCGGCTCGGGTGCGGCGTACGTGCATGGGAGCGGTGGGCATGGCCGGCTAGGATTGGCAAGGCGGTGGCGCACGGCGCACTTGCACGAGATCAAGGGGCGAGAGAAGAGGGCCGGGTATGGACGGGACGAAGACAAGGAGAACGAGAACGAACCGGGAGACGTGTTTTACGTCGGCGGCCGTCCGAAGAGGAACGGGCGTGCGGAGGACGACGGTGCGGACGCGGACGTGTGGCTCGATACGGACGTCGAGGACGTCGAGGAGGGGGAGGAGTCGGAGAGGGCGGTCGTGGTGGATGCACCCGCCGGGCCGGAGCGGTCGGATGTGTTTGGGATGTTGTCGGCCTCGAGGTCGCCGATGTGAAACTACATACGAATGACTTCGACGGGACGATTCTTTTCTTGTTTTATCACGTTGGCGGTATTCAGCAAATAAACTAGGAAACATTACCGTTGACTGCTTACTACTTGCTGCTGGAAGTCGTTTCGTTTTAGCTTTGTTCGATATTTCAACACATTACGATTCGCCCACTTGTCCCGCCGTGTTCCAGGGTCCACATCACCATGGGACCGGATGCCTCATCAAAGTGTCTTTTCTCCGTGCGTTCGCACGACTACAGTTCCGGGAAAACAAACACGTCAATGATGCCCCCAAAAAATTTCCTGGACCTCTACCAATTCTTGTCCGGCAACTCTACAAATGACCCGTGTTCGACCCTACCGAGAATATTTTCGGATTTATGTACAACGTGCACGAAACGCTCCAAGTCAGCAAACACCCGAGCTAACCTACAGCGCGTCCTCTCGAGACGAGAAGCTCTTTTGACCTCGCCCATCACAACCATCCTTCGCCCCCAAACATGCGACCCACCCAGGTCTTTCGCTTCGCCGCGATGACAATCATGATAGTGCTAGTCGCTCCGACGTGCGTCGCGTCCACCCCGGATCCTGAGCCACGAGATTGCGACCACGACGACCTGGAATGTAAGCTGTCACGGGTTGGACTGTGAAAGGCGATGCCCTATATCTTAAAATCCTTCCGTTTTTAGCACACGACGGCCTCGAACCGAACGTCCAACGTCGCCATTGCCAGTGGTTCAGGAATTGAACGTCACTTTTTCGAGCGAGTCGAATTTTAAATTCCCCAACATGTCGGTTCGAAGGGAAAAAGGTGGTTTGCATTTGGGTCTGGAGAAGCGGGGCAGCCATGAGAGAAGCATCGGACAAGT
This sequence comes from Boletales sp. KT-2023b, assembly GCA_038089675.1. Lineage (NCBI taxonomy): Eukaryota > Fungi > Basidiomycota > Agaricomycetes > Boletales > Boletales sp. KT-2023b. Next base: position 43,685 of record JBBPLE010000191.1, read on the forward strand.
CCGGGCTGTAAGTTGTCTACCGGCAGTCGCATTTTATTGCAATGCCTTGGAACATCGTGTGCGTTCTGTGTGTAGCACTGGGTCGTCGGATTCCTGTCCAGGTCAGGACTTGTTTTCCTATCTCTTCGTAGTAAATGGATCGATTCGCATGTGTCGTCACAGTGGGCGGCAAGACTTTTTGTCAATGGTCAGCTTGTACAGGGTACAATTCGCCTGAAACACGAAGGAAACCGAGTGCTTATTCAAGAGTTCACAAACGATCTGCGTCAGTGACGACCAGCGCCACGGACCGTGCTACCGGCCCGTCGCGATCCCGCCAGAATGGTTATGAAGCTCACGGTCGTCCCCTTGAGTGATCAGCTCTGCGTTCGGAAGACAGTACTCGGGATGCGGATATGGTATGATGGAAATGTCGCCTCAGAAAGCGGGCCCGGGGGTTATCGGGGTTGGAATGTATAATTAGCACAATTCAGTACGTGAATCGGACTCGCCGGGCGAAACACTGGGAACATCGCTACATAACTGGCTGGCATGTGAACGCGCCCCCCACGGTCGCAAGGTCTCTTACACACTACGCACCTACGTCGCCTTTGGACAAGCCGGTCATGACAGCCCAACCCCCACTCCCCAACAAATGGTCTGGGTGGGTGCTGGACATTTACGCGCAAGGCAAGCCGCCCGTGTTGGGTACGGTCAACGTCAGGGAGATCGAGGAAAAGGCGAGGGAGGCGACGAAAGACCATCTACGTGCGTCGTCTTGGTGTCGTTTCGAGACCAAAGGTGACGCCCTTGGTATGGCAGCGGCCTACATGTACACGTTCGGCAGCGCGGGCACGTGTGCGACGGACGCGGCGAACAAAAAAGCGCTGGACAATTGGAAGATCGTGCCGCGGATGCTCGTCGGGGCGACGAACCGCTCGGTGGAGGTGCGTGCCATCCATCGCCCGTTCCGTCTCGACACGTGTGCACGGGGCCGACCCGCTATGTAGACGACGATCTTTGGCGTCAAGTGTCCTGCGCCGGTGTTCGTCGCGCCGGTGGGCGTGCAGGGCATCCTGCACGCGGACGGCGAGCTCGCGAGCGCGCGTGCGGCGGGCAACGTCGGCGTCCCGTACATCATGAGCACGGCGTCCTCGCGCTCGATCGAAGACGTGGCGGCGGCCAACGGACCGCGCGGGCACCGATGGTACCAACTCTACTGGTGCGTTGTACCGTCCGTGTCTCTCTCTCTCTCTCGCTCGTCTTTCGCGTCTCGCGATGGGGACTTACGTATGTGACCGCAATGCAGGCCTCGCACGACCGACGTCACCCTCTCGCTCCTCCGACGCGCCAAATCCAACGGGTTCACCGCGCTCGTCATCACGCTCGACACGATGGCCCTCGGCTGGCGCCCGCACGACATCGAGACCGCGTACCTTCCGTTCGGCTACGGCGTCGGCATCCAGGTGGGCACGTCCGACCCGGCATTCATGCGTCGGTTCGGGCTCGAGCCTCGCCGGGGCGAGGCGACCGCGTTTCCGTTCGTGCCGACAAAGATTCGGGAGGCGGCCCTCGCGGGGGATAAACGGGCGGCGAAAGAGATGGAGCTGGGGAGGGCATGGCTGGGCGAGGTGAACTCGGGCGTGTTCAGGGCGTGGGAAGATCTGCGGTTCATCAGGGAGAACTGGGAGGGACCGATCGTGCTCAAGGGGATTCAGCGCGCGTCGGTGCGTCGTCGTCGTCGTCACTTTGGTGGTTGGCTGCGTGCTTGGTGTTTTGCGTTGACGCTTGCGCGCCCAGGATGCGGAGAAGGCGATCGCACACGGTGTCGATGGCATCGTGGTATCGAACCATGGTACGTACTACTTTTCCGGAACGCGAAACGGACTCCGGACGACGATGTGTGTGCACAGGCGGCCGCCAGGTCGATGGCGCGATCGGCTCCTTGGACGCCCTCGATCAGATCATGCGTTCGCCCAACGTTCGCGCGGCGCAAGCGTCCGGAAAACTGACCGTCCTCTTTGACTCGGGGATCCGTACGGGCAGCGATATCATCAAGGCCCTCGCGATAGGTGCCCAAGGCGTTCTGAGTCAGTCTGGTTCTTTCGTATCAGGCTTGTCGTTGCGCTTCGATTCTGACCTCACACACACGCACACGCACACACTCTCTTAGTCGCACGCCCGTTCATGTATGGCCTCGCGATCGCAGGACAAGCGGGCGTCGAGCAAATCCTGATGCAGACGATCTCGGACTTGCACGTCACGATGGGTCTCACAGGCTATGGCGACATCAACGAGATCATCGGCAAGAGGGACGAGATTTTAATGCGGCTCGAATACAAGCTGTAGTGTCAAGACGTTATGCGTGTACGAATAGCAAGGCAAAAGGAAAAAAGGATTGTATGTTATGCACAAATCATGGCTTTGCCTTTCTGCTCTGTCGTGCACGCGGATAGAACCCGGCTGAAAAAGGCCCATCTATAAATGCGCAAATTCCATGATACGAAACAGCTTCCTGGCATCCATAGATTCAATAATGCATTCCCCCGACGTCACCCTGGTCGATCGACCGAAATCGATCATCCGGAAGCTGTAGGGTCGATGTCTGTGGGCCACGCGCTCGCACTTATCCCCGTCCTCCAACGGGCTGCACGTCGGGTGGCGCTTCTGCCGGAGAATGTTGCGCGCCGCGAACGAGTTGTGCGTCCACCCTCCGGCATGGAAGCGGTACAGCAGCGCCGCGCACTCGTGCCGATCGTCAAGCGAGAGCGTGTCGACGGAGATCGGTTTGCCGCAGTGCTCGACGAGCAGGATGGGGCTCCAGAACGCGTTCCGCTCGGAGTCCGGCGCGTCCGGCTTGTAGTACCCGAAGGACTGTGGCACGAGGGCGCCGACGGGCGTCGGGTCATGCAGGGGCGGGACGACGTTGTACCCCGACCAGTGCTGAAAAAAGTGGGCCGGGAACGCAAGGTAGTTGCTCGCCTCTCGATCTAGGTGGCCGTCGTCAGGGAGGGAGAGCTTTGCTGCGACACGGAACGTGGCTGTCCTGGGAACCGGCTTCTTTTTGGTCTGATGCTCGCAGATTGTATCGGGGAACGAGGGGTTTTGCCAACGTATGTTGGGGTGGACAGAGATGACCGGTCCCTCGTATTGGATGTAACGATTGATCACCGGGTCGGATACGCGCACCAATTGTTCAGCCGGAGCATCTGCATGGTCTTTGGCCGCTACGTGGTCAGCAGATAAGATGGACATTGTTTCCATGGGCAGATGCTCGAATTTCTCTTTGACAAAACCCACATAGCGCGGAGGAATCTGAACAGAGGATGGCGGCAGGGTATCGTTAGAAGTAGCGTCTTGCGCCTTGATAACCACAATTTCTTTTGCCACGTCATTCACCATGCGGTCCCATTCCCCCGACTCCTTCAGCCGATTCACTTCAACTTTGATCTGATCGTCGAGGCAAGTCCTGCAATACGTGCTCTCGCAGAAAAGCTCACGCGGAAGCTCTAGCTCAACCTCGTAGACGATGGAATGATTCCCTTCACCAAGCCTGCCCTTTGGGGAGAGATATAAGTGGCCCTCGGGCACTTCGGTTAGTTTAGGAGGCCTCGGAGGTAGGAATACGCGCATCGCGGGCTGTTCAGTGGGCCCTTCTATTTCCTGTGGAGAGATAAAGATGGTTTCAGAAAGCTTGGACGCTTCTGCCTCGGCTGTAATGGCTGCCTTTGACGCAGCTTCCACCAACTCGGGTGGAATCGAGAGAGTATACATGCATACTCGGTCGGTTTTAGAGTTCCAAGACTCTCGCCTTTGTTCGTTGAGTGATTCAGGATCAGTGTGGTAGGTGTTCGCCGTATCCACAAGTCTCCATGGGTCATGCACGTAGAGTTTCTTGGGGAGGAGATGGATCGGTATTTGTCTCTGGAGGATGAATGGTGAACAGGAACACTCAAACGGTACCAGCGGCCAGGGCGACGGGTAATGGGCGGGGTGGAAAGGGGACTCCATGGAAACGTTGAGCTGAGGTTGCGGTGTTGGAAGAACCGTCGAGTTAACAGAAACGTCAGTTATTTCGCTCATACCGTCTTCTGTGGCGATGCCCACGACTTCAGCAGCGTCCTCTGTCGACACAGTGGAATGGGCGGGTTGATCAGATGCATGGAGCATTTGCACGTCTGCGTCGGGTTCCGCTGGTGAAATTTGTGGCACCAACATGCCTGAGTGATCGATGGCAAAAAGTGCGTACACCCGGCGCTCGTGGGCCACAACAGCTTCGGCGGGGTCCCAAGCTGGGATCTCCTCCGGATCAGCTTCACGGGCTGCCCAAGAAATCTCCTCTTTTGCGTGCTCGAGTTCACCAAGCGACTTCATGACTCTGGCGAGTTTGCTTCCGGTTGAGATGGTCAGGGCGTTAACGACGTCGGGCAGACGGTGGACAAAGTAAAAATCGAAGATCGTGGCGCCCCAGAATTCGAGGCCGTTGGATGCCTCTTTTCCATGGATGTCGGAAGGTAATATGGGTTTACCGTTGGGGTCGCGTGGCCAGCGGCGGAATATGAAGCGCTTTTTGTTCAGCGTGCCCTTCTTGCCTGTTGGGGACGGTGGCACGCAGTGGAGATCAAGAAGCGGCGGATGCGGATGGGGTTCATCATCATACAGGGTGCTGAAACCGTGCCTTGAGTGCCTGACTCGGACGGGTGTTACAAGGGACAATCTGCTTACGTTATTGCCCTTGCCTTGCCTTTGTCTTTCAGAGTGGTACTGGGGTCAGGAGCGAGCGCGGCGAGCTGTTGCTTTGCCTTGTCCGTGTTGAGGAACCCTCTCTTCATGGGTCCGTTATCGTGCAAAGGGCTGAAGTTATGTCTATACTCAGCTACGCAGGTGTGCGAGGACAGTGGCACTTTACGTTACTGCTTTCGCCTTGCCCTTGTCCTGAGGGACAGGAGTGATGTCCGTGCCTGCGACGGGCTTTTGCCTCGCCTTGTCAGTGTTGAGGAAGCCCCTTTTCATGGAGAACGGTGGTGGATGGAAGAAAGAACGATGTCACAAGCCTATCTGTCATTGACTGTGCTTTATAGTTTCGATCCGGACAATATAAATGATCGTACGTTAATTTACGCCAGATTTGGTGTTGCATTCTTCCTATTTCGAACGTGTGGGCCATCCACAACGGGTACGAATGTTGGTTCCTAATGAAGGACGATAAGTAAGGGCACGTATAGTAAACCCGCTCTGAGTTAGGAGAGAGGGGCAGCAGTGTTTTTGTTTGGCAACGGCTTTGAAGACAAACAACAACCTTCTGTTTTTGGACACTCATCACCAGCGCGGCTCACCCCTTCTAGACTTGCAGTCACTGATCTTGCGGGTTTGGCCAGTATCGGCTTTAAAAATGGATGTAGTCCCAGAGAACGAAGAATTCTCTGGAAATGCATTCCGCGACCTGTCTGTCTCGCCGAGTGCACAAGTGTCGACCAGCCACGTTCGCAACTCGACCTTGCGTTTCCGCAGTTCTATTGCTAGCCTGAAAAGCGTCACGTGAGTTCATTTTCCGGGTTTCTATATCCTATGCGTCTTTCTCATATTTTCGTCGCATCTCAGGTCGGATACCGAGTCCCCGGACATAGTCTCGCCCGTCCCTCGCAGACATCTGTTGCAGACTTCCGGGAGTCTGTCTTGGCTCAAGCCGGGCGCACTCTCTGATGCTGATCTGCAAGCGCGATCCATATCCCCCGTTTCTGTCGCCTCGTCAACCGCCTCTGGCTTTCCCCCGTCTTCGAGCAGGCGGCTCAGCTTCAGTGTACTCTTAGCGCAGGAGAGACACGCTCGTGCAACAGCTTTACGCAAAATTCAAAGCGAAGGCGGCGTGGATCAGGGTGCCGCACGACGCTGGGTCCGTTGGATGCATAAACAGGGCATGAAAGCTTGGGTGGTACCATGTGCAATCACAGGCTCCACCTTGGTAAAATGGTGCATAGGTCTGGGAGGCTACTCAGGTACGTTTCCGATTCACATCTCCGGCTTTAATGACCATTTTGCCCGTGTAGGGCATGCCGCTCCGCCCATGTTTGGTGATTATGAGGCACAGAGGCATTGGATGGAGTTGACCGTTCACCTTCCTATCCAGCAATGGTATCGTTACGATCTGCAGTACTGGGGCCTCGATTATCCCCCATTGACCGCCTATGTTTCATGGATATGCGGAAAAATGTAGGCAATCCAAACTCTGTTGCGTGTCGCTCATCTGAACCAACTTACCTCAAGAGGATCATGGATGGAACCATCATGGTTCGCCCTTGACACTTCTCGCGGAATTGAAACGACGGGGAACAAGCTATTCATGCGTACAAGTGTGATCGTACTCGATGCACTCATATACGTTCCGGCATTGTATATCTTTGCTCGGACTTGGCATGCAACTCGCTCTTCACGGACGCAGGTATGGAAGACATTTCGTTTAACTTTATACCCAAAAAACATCTGACTTATAGCATTCCGCATTCGTTACGCTCTTGTTTCATCCCGCTCTTCTGCTCATTGACTTTGGTCACTTCCAATACAATTCAGTGATGCTTGGTACGCAAACCGTGCTATTTCAATACACATACTTTCAACGACCCTATCTATAGGGTTTACCCTGTTGGCAATCAACGCGTTCGCTGCCGGGCTTGACCTAGTCGGGGCGGTTTTTTTTGTCCTCAGTCTGGGTTTCAAGCAAATGTCTCTCTATTATGCCCCAGCTATCGGCGCATATTTACTCGGGAAATGTATGTTTTTGGGATATAAGAAGGGGTGCGATCACTACTTTGAGAGTGGATGAGCGGTGCTGACATGTAAATCAGGTTCCGATTGTTCACCAGACTGGCACTGGTTACCACACTCTCTTTCCTTGTCCTTTTCGCACCTTTCCTTCCACCATTTTCTCCAATCTCCACCCTTTTAGATTCGATAGTACGCATTTTCCCTTTCTCTCGTGGCCTTTTTGAGGACAAAGTCGCCAACTTTTGGTGTTTTACCAACGTCACTCTCCTTAAATGGAAACGCTTATTCAGTGGAAGGGAGGCAATACTTATCAAAGGTTCCGCCATGCTCACTGCATTCGGGTTTTTACCTGCCGTGGCAGGGCTGTTATGGGGAGGTCTCGGGACACGCTTGCCACCTTCGGATGATGAAAGGACTTTAGTCCACACCCCGACTCTTCCTTTACTTCCATATGCTCTTTTGACGACGTCGATGTCGTTTTTCCTTTTTTCATTTCAGGTTCACGAGAAGACCATCTTATTGCCACTCCTTCCCCTCACTCTCCTTCTCTCCGCCGCAACACCCAGCGAGGAAGTATTTACCTGGGGTGCTCTTGGAAACGTTGTGGGTGTTTTTAGGTCAGGCCCAACTGGAATCTCCCTAGCCAATAGTATTGATCCTGCCGCAGCATGTGGCCATTGTTAAAGAAAGATGAACTCGGTGTGCAATACCTTGCTATGCTTATACTGTGGTGCAGACTCATAGGGTACAATCCGTTCCGTGTGCGGCTCGGTTCCTTCGTACACTTGTTCTCAACCGTGAGCTTCGTTCACCTCTGGCCACACATGTACTTGTCCCGATTTGACTGATCATGTTCGACAACTCTTTTCAGGTCGTCAACATATCCATGATCCTTTTGCATGTGCTGGAGATGGTCGTAGCACCTCCCGCGCGTTACCCTGACCTGTTTCCTGTATTGAACGTTCTCGTGAGCACGCCCGTGTTTGGGCTGATATGGCTGTGGAGTATCAAACGCGGCATTCAAGTCGGTTGGGCGATCGCCGGGCTACCTGGTTCTGGAGCGGACATCAAAACCAAACTTGCAAAGGATGGTACGCACGACAACGCAAATGATGCGGGCGCGAGTGTCCGACGACCGCTGGGTGTCCGCCGGGAGGCGGGCATGCGCGCCGTCAGTTTGGGATATGCGAGCGGGCAGAGCGGTGGAAGGGGGCACGGCGACCCGAGGCGGAGAGCGTTGGAGCGGATGTCGAGACGGGCGGCAAGCGTCGAGGTGGGGGAGTGAGCGGTGGCATTTTTTTTTTCCTTGCGCGTACCTGGATCGGGATTCATCGTGAGCTTTTTTGTCGTACATGTTGATACTTGTCTATTTATTTGCTTTGATTATTTCTTTCGCGTCGAGACAGGTTTGAGGAGATGTCAAGACGCGTAGCGTTTGACGCTAGACGTGCGGTAGCCTACCATCAGGCTCCGGACTAAAATTCGCCGTAATAAAGTTCGAATTCCACAGGCTGCTCAGCTGGTGTGTGCTGTCCTTTTAAACTATCCGTTTTCGTTTTCCTGGAAGATAATCTCATTGGTCACTTCAGCAATGAGTAAACTGGAGGTGGAAAAAATTATTTGCTGTATACATTTCTGCTCAGCACCCTACGCAATGACCTCACTTCAATTCAATAGGCAAGATCATTCATGCCAATGATTTAGGGGGTCTCTTACGAGTGATCTCTCCCCCCAGTCACCAAACCCCTCTTCGACTCGCAGCATGAAAGGTACCTAACAGTTACTTGACGCAGACTGACTATCACTCATGCGTACATGGTCTATATTACTAGCTTCATCATGACTATCCAAAGCGTATTGGAATTGTCAAGGAACTTTAGATGTTTCTTTGTCAATCGTCAGGTGGCAGACTGCCATCAACCCCCCTATCTTGATTATAAAATCGGAAGTCAGTGCGAATACTTTTTCCCGTCCTCTTTGAGGTGACCCACACATCTGCACTTTCTTCCCGCCATCGAGGACCCACCTTAGCCGGTCATTCTCGTTTCCCATCCTCAAAATGAAGTTTGCTTGGATTGATGTCACATTCCCCTTTTTTCACACCACACCAGCGACTGAGCCTGTGTCGGTCAATTGGTTTCCAAACCGTCGTTGCAACTATGAATGTCATTTTTGCTTCCACACGAGCAAAAATGAATTCATCCTCCCCACAGAGGTTGCCCAGCGAGGGCTTCGAATGCTTGCCAACGCAGGCATGAAGAAGCTGAACATCAGCGGCGGCGAACCGTTCCTTCAACCCCGCTACGTCGGCGACGTCTTCAAGTTCTGCAAAGAGGAACTGCACGTCGAGTCGTGCTCCGTCGTGACCAACGGATCCAAGGTGACGGAAAAATGGCTGGACACGTACGGAAAATATCTGGACGTCATGGCCATCTCTTGCGATTCGTTTGACACGGACACCAACCTGAAGCAGGGGCGTGCGGAGCACGGGACCGCTACCACCCACATCGGCAACGTGTTCAAGGTCGCCCAGTGGGCGAAAGCGAGGGGCATCAAAGTCAAACTCAACACGGTCGTCACGATGCACGTATTCCGTCGTTGATCGGGCCTAGCTGGTGATTTGACGACATCTCGTCAGAAACAATTGGCAAGAGGACATGAACGACCACATCGAAGAAATTCAGCCGTTTCGCTGGAAGGTGGGAGCTTCGGACTCGGGATCGACGTTGACGGCGCTTAACGAACGAACGCTTGCTCGAACAGGTTTTCCAGGTGCTTTTGCTGGACTCGGAAAACACGGGCGCCGAGTCGGGCTCCCTGCGGGATGCCCGCGATCTCGTCATCACGAAAGAACAGTTTCAGGCGTTCCTTGACCGGCATGCCTCCCAAGCGTGCATCGTTCCAGAGGACAACCACGCCATGAGGGACTCGTACCTCAACTTGGACGAACAGATGCGGTAGGTCCCATCGTAATTCGTGAGATCATTTCTGGTGTCCGAATGACGACCGTTTGTCGACAAGATTCCTGGACTGCAAGGATGGGGGAAAGAATGCCGGACGGTCGTTGTTGGACGTCGGCGTCCAATCGGCCCTACAAGATTCGGGTTTCGACGAGACTGCGTTCAAGGAACGTGGGGGAATATTCGACTGGAAAAGGGAACCCGCTGAATCCCTCGAATGGTGAACTATGGACGCTGATGGCAGATTTGACTTTGTGAGCGTTGGCTCCATCGAGGCTGCACTTGACCCACCAGATTGAAAGTGTTCATCATCAGGAAATGAAATGAAAACACGCAGGTCTCATCTTACGAGCTTTTACTTCGTTCTTTTCACATGTTTGGTTCCTACACTGATCCAATTCATGATTCGTGCCTGATATGACACCATTCTGCAGTACGCTATCTCATGATGCATGGGCGGGCCAGCTTGCCTCGCCCCTGCGTTATACACCGTGCGTTGTGAGATAGTGTACTGTGTAGATGATGCTTTGCGAGTTACGACTCTTGAAAGTGAACACAGACGTCTCAAACTTCGAAATCTGCCAGTGGTTGTTGCCCCCGCCAAAACTTAAAATTTTACGAACTACAAGGGCAAGCTATTGTGCGAATGGGACGCTGCTAGTTAATTTGCCACATGAGAGCCTCGACTTCAACGTTACAAGCACATGCTCGATAGCATTTGGGCCAAGCGTGGCAGCTATATATGGGAACTACTCAGAGTTCTGTGAGCACTCTTAGAAGCATATTCAAATTTGAAAGAAAATCAAAGCGATAAGTTTACCATACCAACCAATCTGTAGTACTTGTAAAACCTAATATACCGTATTAAAGATGCCAAGACACCGGTTTTCATGCGCAAGACATTGAAAAGTCTGATGACCCTCCGATGCTGTTTCCTGGAGTACGATACCCGGATGCGATGGAGTAGAGCCTATCCAAATCGGATCCGGACTCACTGACGCAACCAAGAGCACCTTAACGCGCCAGTAATCTGATCATCGGGAGAGTGCAGCGGTGTCGGATCGCAATTTGCAGGATATCCGGGGGCAATGCAACGATGTGCGATGACAAACGTTCCAACACAGAGGCATGTCCGCGTCTGACAACGGCTTCCAACACCGATATTCCTGCGGAGTTGTGGACCGTCAGATCGCAATCCAGCGCTATGAAATGTTCCACCAAGCCCAAGCATGCCGATTCGGCATATTCAGCGACGACGAGATGAAGGACAGTATCTTCGTCGGACGTGGTAGCATGGACATCGGCTCCATGTTTGGTCATGACTGTGATCATCTCAAGAGCCGAGCGATGCCGAAGTGCGAAGAACAGGGCGTCCGAAGGAGGTGAACCTTCATGCGAGAGGAAAAGGTCCACCACGGAAGTGTATCCACGCTTGATTGCAGCCTCGAGAACCGATTCCCCGCCAAAGTTGCGGGTGCAAGTGGCGGAAATGCATCCCAGTCCGATGAAATACTCGACCAAGTTGAAACAAGTCGGTTCGGAATACGAGGCGATGGCACGATGGAGTATGGTGTCCCCATCGGACGTAGTGCAATATACTCCTGCTCCTTTACGAACCAAGAATTTAATCATCTGGAGAGTCGAACGTTGCCGTATGGCAGTCAATATGATGTCGGGAGGCAGCGGGACATTATAAAAGACAAGAAGGTTTATCACTGAGAT
>JBBPLE010000192.1:0-34107 GCA_038089675.1 Boletales sp. KT-2023b
TTAATCTTGCTAATGCCATTTTTTCATTCTTTCGTAAAGTTGCACAAGTTCATTAAGACGGTGAGCAGAATAAGTATGGCCGGAGTCGCACATCTTATTGGCTTGCCGACTTTTCATGCTTCGGGTGGACTATAAGCTAATTAAGCCAAATTTAGCCAAAAAAAGATCGGTGTGAAATTACTGATCTGAGAGGGTGATCAAATAGGCCAACTTACAGAATACTATGAACAATGCAGATTTAACTACTTGGACGCACTGAACACCATCAAGCGGTGTTTGGGTCCAACTGATCCTGTTGAAGAAGCACTTGCCTAATTTGGTCAATGGCCAGCAATCATGGCAGACAACCTTCTACGGTGTCTTGGATCCGCCTCTTCACTGGCAACCAAACTTTCCCCATCCTGGAGAAGGTGCCTGACCACACTAGCATTACTCCCTTTGTACCTTCAGCGGGCACGGAGACTACTGCGGTTTGCTCTGGATGGTCTCGAAGCAGAGTTTTCAAAGGAGTTGGAGAGCGAAGTATGCGATGGGTGGAATGCGGAAGATTGCCCAGATTGGCTACTAATACAGGTGTGTCACTGATGTATGAATACCATTTTCACGCTCAGCATGGTCCTTGTATACCAGATTCAGGGAAACTTTGTCATTCATCGTGCTCAGGCAGAAATTGCGATGCAGATGATGTCGCCACAATCCGGAAAAAATACTGTATTGCAGGTGAACATGGGCGAAGGAAAATCATCCGTGATTATCCCCATCGTTGCGGCTGCTCTTGCAGATGGAGAACAACTTGTCCGTGTCGTCGTCCCGAAAGCAATGGCTTTTCAGATGTTTGAACTGCTGGTTGCTCGCCTCGGCCAGCTCACCAACAGGCCAATATACCACCTACCCTTCTTACGCTCCCCCGACGGTGAATTCCCAATTGACCTCGAACCCAGCTATTTACAGGGACTCATGTCCCGATGCATGATCGAGCGTGGAATACTGCTGGTCCAGCCTGAACACGTCGTATCGCTAAAGCTGATGAGTTTGGAGAAGCAAATGCATAAAGATAGTCTTGTGCCAGTCGTTGACTCGACGCACCATTCGAATCAGATTTGCAAATACAAACAAATTATGCATGCTGTGCCTTTGACGTCGGTGAGTATGGTATTTGTTAGATTGTTGATTTGGCAGCTGACTATTCGAGTTCAGGTTAAGGGAAAGAGCCTGGTGTGCAAGATTTACGAATGGCTGTGCCAGTCGCAAGACAGGAAGGATGTCACAATTTCGGATGACAGCTCTTCGGACTCTATGCCGGTTCTACAAAGTGTTTCGGGTTCAGACCTGTCGGATCTGGATGATATTTTACGCCATTCGAACGACACCTTTTTTTCAGATAGCATGTCAGATTTGGATCCAAAGGGCATGCCAGATCTTGATCACAGACCATGCAATTCAGAGGACTTTTCAATGGACAGTCACTCGGCTAGTTCAGACAACAAGTCAGATTCGGTCACTGGTAGTGCCTCATACAATGCAGTGTCGAATACTGACAGTGCTTTGGATGCTACTGCATCCAAGTGGGCAAACCTTCAGAAGTGGATCCAAACAAATACACGAGATATCCTGGACGAGAGCGACGAAATCCTTCACGCCCGGTTCCAATTGGTTTACACGGTTGGCCTTGAATAGCATATGGACGGATACCCCGAACGATGGACGACGACGCAGCAGGTTCTCAAACTCGTGAAGTAGCACCTTCATTCCCTTTCAGAAAACCATCCGGACTGCATAGAATATGAACACGGTACCCCCGGATCGTTTCCACTTGTTCAACTCATAACAACTTCTCATGTTGGTCGACGGCTAATCTCAATGATTGTGGAAGATGTAATGGCTGGGCGTCTTCTGGGTTTCAACTTTCAAGACGCCTCCAAGGATTTTCAGTGTGCGATTCGGTGCTTTATAGCTGACCAAGATATCCTGCAAATTCCGGATACCATGGTGACAGTAGAGAAGTGCGCCAAAGGTCACTACGGGGGTCATCTTTGGAATGGACTACTACTGCTCCGTGGTCTTCTGGCCTGTAACATTCTCTTGTTCCCGCTTGTAGAGCGAAGGTGGCGTGTTGACTACGGCCTTGACTCGCCGTCGGGACGCGCCATGCTGGCCGTCCCATATCGAGCCAAAGATGTTCCAGCCCCCGGCACACAGTTTGGCCATCCAGATATCACCACCATTTCCACATGCCTTTCCTATTACTACACTGGCCTTGCTGAGGATCAGTTGCGAGTTTCTTTCAAATTACTCCTCGACCAGGATGATCCATCTGTGCGATACACACACTGGGTCGAAGAGTGTGGCGAAAATGCGCTGCCAGATACACTCCGGAGACTCAACGATATCAACCTCAAGTCATCGGAAGAATGGGAAAACGTTATATTTTCTCTATTCTCCCGGAATCAGGCAGTCATAGATTTTTACCTGTCCCAAGTGGTATTCCCGAAGGAAGCAAAAGAATTTCCATGGAAACTTTCCGCATCCAGTTGGGATTTAGCAGAGGAAAAGGAGAAACTCGTAACTGGTGAGTGAGCTTGTAAATCTTATTGGATGATTGATCCGTTTGGTTGATGGAACGACCATCAGGGTTTTCGGGGACGAGCGATGGTCGATGGCTGCTACCAATGTCCATTACTCAATACGATCTCGACCATCAACAAGGAACGAATGCGCAAGTCCTTGCATATCTACTTCAGCCCGAAAACGATGTATATAGGGTCACTCACGAGAATGGTGAACGACGGAACACGTTTGCGTTACTCCAAATGGTGGTCACCCAAGAGCCCATTGTTCGTGTTCTGCTCGACGTTGGAGCACAGATTCTCGATTTATCCAATCGTCAAGTGGCCATGGCCTGGCTCGACATGGTTCGCGATGCCGCTGGTGCTGTCTACTTCAACGAACATGATGGACTGGTGGTGCTCTCGAAAAATGGTACCACTCAGCCATTATCCTCGTCGCCACTTTCTCAGCAGTTAAACCGTTGTGTTGTTTACTTGGATCATGCACACACGAGGGGCACTGACTTGAGACTACCTATTGGCTCACGAGCAGCGGTCACGCTCGGTCCCAAGCTCACAAATGATAGTTTGGTGCAAGGTTCGTCTTTGGTGTTATGTCGTGATTTGATGGCAAGATCTCATGACATGTGAATTTCAGGCTGCATGCGGATGCGCAAACTAGGGCACGGTCATTCAGTCATGTTTTTTGCCCCGCCGGAGGTTGATCAGAGCATCCGTGCTGTGGTTGGCAAGAAAGATCCGAATGACCAAATCACCACTGCCGAGGTTTTGTCCTGGGCAATACAAGAAACCTGGGCAGATATTCAACGCCGAGCTCCTCACTGGGCACAACAGGGGATGAACCATAAATCAAGACAAGAGGCCTGGTCCCGTTTTTGTAAAGGCGAACTTGCACCGGAGAAGCTGGCCGATGCATGGTTGCAACCGGACTGCAAGTCCTTGGTCGACCTGTACGCACCTTACGAAAATGCCTCGAGCGGTTTGTCCGCTCTGGATCCAGGGATCCGCCGACATTGCAAAACGCTTGGCGTTCTATCGCTTCCGAGCGCACAGATGGATGAGGAACAAGAGCGAGAGGTCAATCGCGAACGTGAACGCGAACGAGAGTCGGAACTCCCTCCGAGGGCCAAAGCGGCGAAACACTTTCTCCATCCGGACGTCAAGAAATTCGTGGACACTGGGGATTTGCCCACGTCGTTGCCCGGCAGTGCTTTTCGCCGCGTCTTCACGACTCTCGGAAGGAGCACTGCGGAAAATCTGACACGGGAAGCAGACGTCTGGAGCCCGTTCATCATGGCCACGGAGGACTTTTGTACCACGATCGACCTCAAATCTACCCGAGGAACCATCGATCAATATCTTCGACCTGTGCAGTGGATTCTTACCCGCAGCCAAAAGGATCGGCGGGCCAAGTCCTCGTTTTGCTCAGTCCATTTGAAGCAGATCGTTTGATGCCAGACATCCGGGCGAGCAGGCACGTCCATCTTCATCTATATGCACCACGTACGACCAAACGCATGAAGCCATCCGATGATCTGAAGCTGTATGTTGTTCCTCCACTCCCCTCTGACTGGATACCACCTTGGGGTCTGATCGACCAGCTGAACGTGTTCGCTGGGCAGTTGTATCTCAGGGACTATACATCCTACCTCCGCTTATGTCGTTTTCTGGGCGTGCCTACGAAAGATTCCCCAAACGATACCATCCGACAAAACATGTTTAATATTCCTGGCAGTTTTGAGGAGCAACAGATCGAGTTCGCGGGGTCACCATTACCATCTGTGATGGCACTACTTGCCATTCGAAACAGAGGGAAGCCGTTCGAACACACGGACATGGGAAAAATTCTTCAGGGGCAAGCATTGATGAAGAAAGACTTTGAGGTGGCTGACCAAGGCCGTTCCATAGTTTGATACGAAACGCTGTAGCAACCAGGCTTATCAACCTCTTCCTCTTTACCCTCCGTCTGTTGAAGGACCTGGGTCATCTATGCACATTACCTCACTCTTTACTAGGAAAGCTTCCTTGCGCGTGAACGTGGGGTGCAGAACAACTTTTAATTTTCCCTCTACATAATAACATTACGAGAATAAAAGACGCATATACATATGTACGGACTTGGGTGTGACAAGCACGCAGACGGGTTCAACGCGGTCACTTGCGTTGACCGTACGCCTTGGTTGCGTATCCTTCGGCACCAATGATAATGTTACCAGGCTCCTGCGCCTTGCCGTTCAAGTAGTTGTCGATGATGCTCTTCGTCCCGTTGGCATACCGTGCCTGTGCGTCAAGCGTCGTGCCCGAGTAGTGGGGCACCATGCCGTTGCCACCGCCGAGCACGTTTTTGCTCGTTCGCAAGACGTGGTCGCGTGGGGCGGGTTGGACGTTCCAGACATCACCGGCGTAGCCTGCGATAAAAGACGGCGATCAACGTCGCATCCGACATGAGCTGGGATGGGAAAAACGCACCATTGAGATGACCAGACTTGAGGGCGGCAGCGACGGCGTCCTTGTCGCAGATGGCACCACGAGCCGTGTTGATGAGCCATGCGCCCTTTTTGAAGTGCTTGAGAAGCTCGGCGTTGACGAGCCCAAGGGTACCCTCGTGAAGAGGGCAGTTGACGGTGATGACGTCGCATTGAGAAACAAATTCTTTGAGGTCCTCAACACGGCGGGCGTTGACAGCCTTGGCGGCGGCTGAAGGAAGAGGGATGAGAAGGGTTATAAGGCTGCAGCTGGTGGATCTCACCTTCGGGGAGAGCAGCATAGTCATAGTAGACGAGCTCCTTGCAGTCGAAGGGAAGCAAGCGCTGGAGAACACGGTAACCGATACGGCCAGCACCGATGGTACCAACGACCTTGCCCTCCAGGTCGAACGCGTTGCGGGCGATGTCAGAGACTTGCCAGTCACCACGCTCGATCATCTATGGGAAATATTTATTGAGCACGGCCTTAACAATATGCGGATCAACACACCTCGTGGGCAGGGACGAAGTTCCTGACGAGGAGGAGGATGGACATAATGACATGCTCAGCGACGGAGACGACATTGGAGCCGGAGACTTCTAGGACCTGGACGCCCTTCTTGACGGCAGCATTGAGGTCGATGTGGTCAGAGCCGACACCAGCGGTGACACAGAGTTTCAAGTTCTTGGCCTACACGAAAAACAAACCACGTGTTCACGCCACCATCCTCAGGTGACAGAGACAGTGATAGTTCGTACCTTTTCAAATAGGTCAGCTGTGAGATAACCGGGGTGGAATGGTGTGGTGATCAAGATTTCAGCCTAAAAGGTATGAGTTCCCCGTGGGGTTATCTAATCAAAGCAGGGTGACATACATCGACAATGTGCTTTTGGAAATCACTGTCAGGTCCCTCTTTGGAGTCGGACACCTTGTGAACGAAAGCGACGTGAGCGAAAGCCAATTCAAGAGGGTGGGTACACCGACAATGTATTCGTGCCCCTGCGACTCCAAGTACTTGCGGATACCGAGCTACGGGTTGGTTAGCGCAACCGCTGGTGAGCCAACTACAAATCATTTACCTGGTTCTCGACTGTGCCGAGGAGACGAGGTTCGCTCGTGGCGGCTTCACCACCTTTGTAAAGAATAGCAAGAACCTGGAACGAGCTGAATGATTATGCAGACAACAAATAGGAACTAATGAATTCACCTTCATGATTGCGAGGCGGTCTTTACGATTGATGCTGAGTGCAAATGAGAGAGAGGGATGGGGATAAGTTGTCACGCACCACTTGGCTTTTATACCAAGGTTCTCCCCGCAAGCGAATATAAATGTCAGCTGATCCACGCAAAAAATAGGAGCACGCGATCTCATGCGTGCCATCCGGAATGGCCCCCGATTCGGTTCTTTGGGCTCTCCGAAAACGGAAGTAACGTTGGGACGCGAGCGGGCATTCTCGGGAGCCCGTCACCTCCACCCAGGTAGACTAGGACAGTCCAAAGGAAGACACCGGAACGTCCATCTAGATAATGATAGAACGCGTCTGCAAAATGATGGAAGGGCGCCGCCACCTACACGCCGATCAGGAATCGTGATCAATCAAGTAACATCTATCTCACGGAACCGCAGTGTCTTCTCATTCTGCCATGTGCGTCAAAAGAAGAACGGATATAGTCGGGAAGCTCCGGACGATAGCAACTCGATTGGCCGAAATTGGCCGAATACGGGTGGCGATCACGTGTTCGGACTCGGGATATTCCGGAACCAAAACTCGGAGGTGGCGTCTGTCTTGGTCCCCAGTGAAAGGCAAGGTGCGGGTCGGCTCGTCGCCACTCGGTCAAGATCCTTGTCGCTACACAAGCAAAGCTCCACAAAAGCGAATACGATTGACAGCGACTGATGCTAATCCAATCCAGGGCGTCAGGTGGTCACCATGTCACACTTGCTCTGCTAAAGCGGGTGATGTCGAGCCAGCTGACGCGTCGATTCTATGATAGGTATGACGGGCGAGGGCAGACAAAAATTATCGACCATCATGTGCAACGCACTATTTTCATTTTGTGCCTACCCTGTTTTGGAACTTCTGATCTTTCATAGATAGGATTTCCGTGAATTTTCACCGGGTCTGAGATCATCTCTCTATACTTACCGCATGTCCAGCCAATGGTGTACACTGCCGGCCTCATCACACTTAGCACCACAATCCACGAAGAACTTCTGGAAACTTGATGCCGTCTTCAAACTCCAAGTCAGCTAGCCCCAGTGGCATTGCTCCACTTCCTCACGCTCAGACTGATTGAGAACTTGATCAACATATCAAGTTGTACGTGTAATTTGTTCGAAATCAGACAATTGCCCAGCTCCGCTTCGAGAGGACAGAGGTTTGCAGACATTTGGGTTGATGCCCTCTACATGACATCAGTAAGTTGATGAACGTAGTACTATGTGCTAATCGATCACAACAACATAAGCCCGTTTGACGTGGTTTTGAACTATGTTCTAATGGCATGATCAAAATTGAACATGATCGGTTGTCGACGGATGTTCTTATCCAACTTTCAGATGTAGACTCGTAAGATGAGATGCGCCTCGAGGCCCAGATAACATTCGATGAATTTATTACATAACTCTTGTTCGGACGACTCGGGGTCTCCCCGAGTCTCCCTTCTAGTAGTATCCTCTTCTGCCCGATACATACTTGGACTCAAACTTACCAAGACGCTCGAAGACGCTGGCCATGCTCCCCGTCATAGATACCTCGACCAACCTAGCTATTAATAAACAGTTTTCCAACGCAGATGAAGCATCAGCAACGGAGAGTGATACCCATCCAGACATCGAACTCATTTTTCTCGGGACGGGCACGTCTACCTCGCTACCCCAACTAGCTTGCCTGACCGCACCACCAAGCAAAAAAACTTGCAGAGCGTGCCTCTCAACGCTCGGTCCAGAGGGCAAGAAGAATATGAGACGAAACACGTCCGCTGTCATTCGGGTGCGTGCAGGCAAAGATGGACATGTAAAGACGACGTGGGTGTCTGCATGCCGCGTGTTGTCGCACGACTGACCTGGGCCGTGCGCGTTCCTTGCAGGACGCTAGTCATAGACGTGGGCAAGAATTTTCAGGCCGCCGCTCTGGAATGGTTTCCAAAGTATGGATTGCGACGGATCGACGCGGTGCTTATTACACACGCGCACGCTGACGGTAAGTGCGGTTTCAGAAGATGATGTAGAAGCATGAGAGTAACGTGGGTTGATGCAGCGATGAACGGACTCGATGACTTGCGATGTGAATGTCGTTTCCCAGCCTATAGATGGTGTTTCACGTTTACCTCACAATCGGGCCGATCATTTTGCAGGCTGGACTTTGGGAGGCGCAATACAGGACCATATAGATGTCTATGTTTCCCAAAGCACATTTAGAGATATTCAGAGGGCGTTTCCCTACCTGGTGGCCCGCGAATATGCATCAGGAGGAGGCGACGTGCGTGTTTTCCTAAATTTAGAGTCAGTACGTACATTAAAGGACGGGTTGATAGGTGCCCGACTTCAAGTGGCATATTGTAGAGGATAAAGTGCCGTTCGAGATTACGGATACTGGCATACGAATTACACCATTCTCAGGTGGGTGGGTGGACTCTGAATGGGGATTAGGATACTGACGAGGCCAAAGTACAACATGGACGCTTGTTCACGTCTGACCCTCAGCCCATGCTTGCACCGACACCCTTTCCGTCTCAGCCGACAACACCAGCACTATCGGGGCGTTCATCTCCGAATCAGAAGCAAGCGGATGGCAAGAACGACACAAAGCCCCGACCGTACTTTTGTTTTGGATTTCTCATTATGGGTACGATCGTATACGTGTCGGATGTGTCTCTGATACCAGAAGACGCCTGGGAGGTCATCGAATCGAGCGGAAAGAAGTCTGTACTGGTGATAGACTGCCTGCGACTCATGAAACATACGTCACATCTTGGTGTGCGAGAGGCGGCAGCAGCGGCACGCAGGGTAAGGGCAACGAGGAACTATATGACTGGGTTCACACACGACGTATCGCATGAAGAATACGTGACGATATGTGAGAATGCTGGGACGAATGATGAGGGGGAGGGGAAGTTGAACAGGACGGAACAAAAGGGAATCAAATTGATGAAAGAGGGTTTGAATGGGGAGGTGCATTGGATGCGACCGGCACATGACGGCCTTCGCGTCCTGCTGGGCTGGGATGGACGGGTGTGGGACGACACATACACATGAATTAGTCTTATGGTCTCGGTTCCTAGGACCGGGTCACTGCGAATGTTGAATACAAGCGGGCACTGCACTCGGACGGTGATGTGAGCTGGTACGTAATTATGAAAGTTAATCAGCCTAGTCTTGAAACGGTATACTGGACGTGAAGCCAGCAGTGCCTCTTGATCTAGAACAATGGCCTCTCATCGAGATCCTCCATTCCGCCAAGTCGCCTGTACCGGGTGTAGATGCGGATGGCAAGGTTGTTCAAAGACTTTGATCGAGCGGGGTGACCTTGTGGACATATATAGCGCTAGTGCCTCCCGGTCAAGGACAGTACTTTCATTGATATCGTCGAGACAGCCTGGTTGACTGTATTGAGTGCACAGATAAACTGCAAGGTTAGTCAAAAACATTGCCCGGTGCGGGCCTCCAGGCTGGCACATCATAAGACAAGTCCTTCTCGAGAGAGTGCAGTGGCCTCGTTGACACTTTCCACCTCCCCGAACTGACTGTATCGAGCCCAGAGATATAATGGATGCTGATACAAACATTCAGCTCGCTTGGGGTGTCCAGGTGTGCAAAGCGCTAGTGCTTCGCGATAAAGGCAGATTGCCTTGTCGTTGAACTGGCTGCCCTGCCCAGACGCGGGTTTGCTGCGCAAGGAGTGTGCATGTGAGAGTAACTGTTCGACTAGTAGGCACCTTATTGCGATATTCTCCACGTTGACAAAAGCGACAATACTCTTGGAAGTCATCTAGGCTGACCAACCAGACCTGACTTGTTCGAGATGGCGGTAAAAGAAAAAATGTGCAGATGTGCGCATCACTGAGACTGTGGCCGTGACCTCATCAACCAGCTAAAGCAGGGAGGTTGCGATTCAGGGGTTGCGTGATCACTGAAGTACTGATGCGTGGTTCAATATTCAATCCTCACGACTTCATCAAACTCGTTTCCATACAATAAAATCTATAGTAATAGATGTCACCTAGGCTATACAATACAACCATCAGTCCATCCAGTTCGGAAGAAAATAAAGTAGAAAAATCCGCAGACTTACTACAAGTAAATCAATATAACGTTTCCGCCTTGCCGTGTGTATGCAATAGCTCCATGTCGTTGGATGGTACGCCATTTCCATTCGAATGTGTCTTGTCTCTTGTTTTCTTCACGACCTCCCATTCTACGCGAAGAAACACCCATATCCATCTCCGTAGCACCTCTGCCATCTCGAGACAAAATATGACGGCGGACCCTTCCGAATGCAAGTGGAGGTGGCTCGACAGCTTGATTGACCATGTCATTCGGAGGATGAAATTTAGAAAGATGGCCATGGGATACACTGGAAGAGGATACAGGAGCATCGGGCGGAGCCCATACGGGTACACGCGTAACTTCGAACGTTCTTCTCGTAAACTGGAGTTCGGGGCTACAAGATCAAGACCCCAGTCGTTGGTCAAGTCCCACCAGAACGAATATAGGGAATTAATAGCGACGGATATTAACCTGTTCGGGTGCGCTAAGCCACGTGTAACATGATCGTGAAGGGAGACCCCATACCAGAGACGAAAAAGTGGGTGTTCGCCATGCCATGCTCGCTTCGTGACGGAGGACCCCTGTGTTTCAAATAGGTCTGATATCACGATTCTTTGCGCAGCGGAAAGGAATATGACTGGAAATGACGAAGCATATTTGATTGCATTGCACAGTGGACGTCGGCTGGAGTTCGTCGGAGAAGTGTACTCAATAAGACATTGACGAAAACGAATGAGGTAAGGTAAACTGCGATATGTCAGTGGGAGGTAAGGAGCTACTAAAAAGCATCTCACCTCATTAGGCTAGGAAGTATCCATCTATACCAGCCATCCTGCGACGGAAGTTGCAACAAACTACCTCCAGGAAGTAGCATGCACAACGACAACCATAGGTCACCGAGGACTTTTGCAAACGACGTTAGAATGTCGGCAAATACGACATCCGAGAAATATACTGAATCATTAGATGTAGGAAAGAGACACCGCAGAGCAGTACTGGAGGATAACATGAGATCAGAAATATGCATCAGAAATAGAGTAAATCCACAAACGCGAGGAATAAGTCGCGTTCGCGTTTGTAAAGAACATCAAATGGGCACACGAGTATCGCCACCATGGAGAGCATGCAAACGGCGGGGATATATCTAAACAAATCAGCAAGACCAGCATCTGAATGCGTGGCTGCTCGGAAGAGAAGCCAGCAGACAAAACACCAGCTTGCGTATGCGGTGAATATTCGGTAGAGAGGCACGTGGATGGGAGGAGCGGAGAAGTGCCCATTGGACGAAGGGGACCGAGGAGGGAACTGGTTGATGCTAGCGTGAAACTCCAACGTGGCAGGTCCGTCGATACCGAGCTGCTTCAGACCGTGGAGATTCGTTGCCCATCCTAATATGCCCAGGCCGACGAGGAACACGACGCGGAATGGGAGAGGAAACGCCGCTGCGAATGGAACTTCGTTGTTGGGATCCATTATTCGCGAACTTTGATGACTTCAGAACATACGGACGGAGGAGAATTTGGCTTGGAGAAGAGACCCAAAAATTTCGAACCGACCAAACAATACTGCGGTGGAGCCTCTGATCGGTACATACAACGTGTGGCTGTGCAGTTCCCTAACCCTTTCGGTTCAAGTTTTATCGGGTGGTCATGTTAAAATGATACTAAGATCCTCGTCACACGATGATGCAAATTTATGGTAATCACAATGCAACTTGTACATTACAATACATCACTCATGCATTAGCACAAATGGTGAACCCCATCAAACTAATGCATCAGTCGCCTCATTGACAGGCAGCACTTTTTTCAAACTCTGCCGGTCTTACAGTTGTAGACCCTCCGTCGCAGAGGTCTCTGGGCTTCGAATTTGACCGCGGATCCACCTGGGCCTCTAGCGAGCGCACGAGCCTCGCACGAGCCCCATCGAGGCCTCTTCCCGACTCGGCCAAGTTACCATCTCATCCGACCTGCGCGGCCATTGCCGGCGCTTCCCGACATGCAGTGCCAGCCTGTCCCCACGCCACACCGCGCGCCCTGCCCGCTTGCCGCCTTCGTCACGCGTCACGGCATGCCATCACGTTTCACGGACTGTCTGTCGTCGCTGCCACCGCCTCGCCCTCTCGTCCTTACCGCCCCAACCACCTCTGAAAAAGTGCTGCCAAGGGTGTCCCAGATCCAGACTCCTAGATCGGCCAAACCCCGAATTTTCTGCTGAAGCTACTATATCAAAGGCACCAAAGCAGAGTACGCAGAACGCGCGCGAAAAGAGGACGAAGAGCGGGAACGCATTGGCAAGGGCAGTTATCATACGACGCAGCATGGCATATGTACCCCATGCGCCTCGCGACCGCCTTAATTGTATATATGAACTCTACCTTTGCAACCTGCCACCTTCTTGACCCGAAGATTACGTTACGGAATCAAGAGGGGTACTTATCATTCTTGGTGCAGCTTCCGGACGCCCCCGTAAGTATTATGACGAGGGAGAAAAAGACCGACTTCTTGTGGGCTTTTCTGTCTACGCCAGGTGTGGCAGGGCAGCTAACATAACAAGGCTTGCTAAATGCCATCGGTTTGTGATCCTAGGTTTGTCGAATAACACAAGTTTGACAATTAGGTTCAGCCAAACACCTTTCTGTTTCCTGTCATTCGGACGTGATAGCTGAGTAAAATTACATGGCAGCCATTGCGATTGAGTCCAAGTCAGCGATGAAACAAATGATTGGAAGGACAGGAAAAAGCGGGATCCGATTCAGTCAAGATGGGGTGTCGGATGACCTTGAGACCTTGGAGGCACGCGCCAGCAAGGTCTGATCAAAGCTTGAATTTCCTGCCAGTTTTATTGGTCTAGTAATTGGGTGCGGGTTGCCACGTATATAAAGATGGTCCAATGTTAGCCCAGCTTTAAATTTGAATATCAACATTCCCGATTACCATGAAGCGACCTATTTTCATCTCATCATCAGGACAAATACGGAGGAAGTTCTTCACTGTGCATACTTTGCAAAATCCTTCAGGGTACCCATCGGTGAAACGATGATACTGGTCAGGGTATATGAAAGAGAAGCACCACACATCATCGTGGAACGTACATACCATGAATAGGCACCAATAAAGATGTAAAATGATCGAGCGTACGCTTGAAATCGTTGACATGACGGTACTAGTACCCAGCATATTAATATCTGCACAGTCCCATCCTAACCCTCATACACAAGTCCTAACTCACATGGTCCAGTGCCATGTCAGTGATAAAGCGCTTGGTCAATAGTCCCGAGTCGCTACTGGATCTGCTCATCCTGCAGTGAGAATGATCCGAATGGAAGTGAGCCTACTGCAAATTATTTGAATTACTTGTTGTATGAGGCTCCAGATCCTACCTTCAAGTTTCCCGCTCACTCGAGTAGATGTTCCACTAGGCAAGTTACGTCACGGTGAGGGTCATTTACTTAACAATGAGAAATTCCGAGTCTCGAGTGAAAGCACGATAATATATGTCGGATAGTGCACCGAAGGGCGCTTTGGACAGCCGACACAAGCGACAAAAGTGAACCAAAGGAGACGGAAAAAAAAGACGCCCCACTGAAAAGAAAAGAGCCGTATTGGAACATCAGCCTCAACTTCCTCGACGTCTAGATTCAATTCGCTGGTTGGGTTCAATGCCCATCCACCACAAAAGCCCTGAAAGGTCCTGATCGACGCGCGTATAATCAAAAAGGACATCGTCATCTTATCCACTGATCATCATGATTTGGGACAGGCATCCACTGTCCAAACGGTGATATGATCAACACGTGCTCACCCCAACCTGCCATCTATCCGTCAGTTGCTGTGTATCGATCACAAAAACATCATGCCTTATTGCCTTGCCCATTCTCATTCGGTAAAGAATCAGCATTTGCTGAACTTTTCGCAGTGTTTGCGAGTTCCATCTCCGTGAACTCGACGATCTGATCACTAGAAGGACGTGGCTTCGCAACTTTGACAGGAGACCAACACCATTCTATAAATTTCCACTTATTGTCGTCGATCACTTCGCTGTCGGGTCGTGCAGGCTTCGTCCCTGTCACGATGGCACAAGTGACCTGTGGATCGTTGCAAAGATAGTGATAGGGTATATTACCTGTCAAAATCTTTGCATCTCAGTTAGTTGAAAGGTGACCATATCAACGAGGACCGCATCACATACCTGCAGCATGATACATCCAAAAGAATACACATCGCCCTGTGTTGTCGGAATTATGTTATGATCATTGATGTCGAATAATTCGGGTGCGATCCATCGCAGAGTGCCCCTCGCGTGGTAATTTGTGGCAAATGTCGATCCTCCCAATCGTGTCAACAGTGTAGATAGGCCAAAGTCGGCAATACACGCCGTGCCTTCGCCATTTATGAAAACATTTGACTGCTCGTTCCGGCGTATGAGCAACCGATTGGAGGGCAGCAAAGAAACTTACACCAGACAGATCGCCATGGACTATTTGCCGGGAATGTACTATCAAACAAAATTTCACCTATCATGCTGACATTATTAATGACAGAATAGAGTAACTCACAATACTGTAAACCGTGGGCAACATTGTCGATCTGGCAAGTTACTTTTCAACTGACGCTTCCAAGAACGCTAATCAAGACATACCAGGAATAATCTTTTCGCGAACGTTAGGTCACTTTTCTCAACAAGGTATACCGTCAATGGACCATTCTCAGCTAATGGGCACACCATAGCAGGTATGATGGGATTTGTACTGGGGTCCATAATGGTCCCAAGAAAGGGTAAAACATTTGGATGTTTCAATCCCCACCAGACAGCTACCTCTCTGCGGAATCGCTATATGTGGTAGAGATGGAGCTAAGTTACATGGGGCACACAAGCCACCACGAAGAGATACCTTCATGTTCCTAGGTAGCTGTTGGTCGTGATGCAAATACATCCTGGTCGTCTTGATTGCAACCTAGTCGTCTTTGGTTACTATCCATAGCATACAAGTATACACCGAGAACGTACATCGATCGGCCTTTCACCCGAGTGGTAAATTCCTTTATAGATGTCACCGTAGCTGCCCGATGCGAAAGGGTGTTGACTTGACTTCGTAACCCGATCGGTAAGATCAATAGAAGACGACTCAGTTTCAGTTTGCTCTCCCTTGGTTATTCCTTGCTGGTCCTTCTGGTCGCGCGCGTTCAACATGGACTCGTCAATCGCAAGTTCTTCCCAATCCCCACTTTCACATTCTCTATCGCCCGCCTGCAGGCCCTCATACCACGTCGGTGGGGAATTATCTTTTGTTGGTACTGCCTCCTGCTCAACCTCGTCATTTGGGATTGTTCTCGTCCCCTCGCCACCACCACCAACTCTATTACCCGCCAGCAGGTCCGCGCGCTCCCTCAGTGATGGATGGTCGGTCGTAGCGTTCGTTTCAGGTTCCTTCCTAGGTTCATTATCCCCACTTCTCTCCTGAGAGTCCTCAGCCTTATTCGTCTCCACATCGCCATTCTTCAACATAGCGGCGACTTTCCTTGCAGTCTTCTGGTCCAGTTTAAAACACTGCATTAATACCCTGATAATTTTTTTTTTCGGGACCTTCCCCCTGATGAAATCCTTCATCCCTCTCGTGAATCTTGCGAACCAAGGATGCGCTCCCGGAGAAACGGGATCGTGCTTCAAAGCGCACTCCAGCAGCTGGCGTATCCTCACTTGCGATGCCAAGAACTTGTGGTCGTCTTCGTCGTCCTGAACCACCGTAATGCAGGCGTGACCGTCGCTCTTGATACCATAATCCTCTATGTGTTTCTTGTTCCTCCTCCACCAGTCCTCCATTTCCACTTCCCTCTCGAGACCGGTGAAAACGAGCGCCGTCGGCACCCCCCCATAGCAGAGGCACTCACGGAACAATAGATAGTTGCTCTGCGCTGTCGCCGTTACTCTGCCTCCGCGCAAGCAAAATAGCAAAAGGTGGATACCCCCAGCAGCGCTAAGCTGGTGGATGAGCCCGTAAACCCATTTAATGGCCTCCAGGTAACCATTGACACCTATCTGGGGCTCCTCGAGGGCAACCGTATCATATATGGCGAAATTCACGTCATCGAAAGGGATATCGTAGTGTTTGTATTGCATCATGCAACCATTGACATCCGATGGGACCGCCGCGATCTCTTTCCGGGCGACAAGGTTGATGACTGAGCTTTTCCCAACGCCTGTCTCGCCGAAAAGGACGACGTTGAAGGTACTTCGGGAAGACGAGGTGGAAGACGCTGTGTGCTCTGGGTCAATCATGCGTAAGTCCTACACGCAGGGATTAGCTTTGAGCATTATCATTACCAGCAACATGTCCGCCCTTTGGCTCAGAACCCCCGAGTATCTTTGTGGAGGAGCATGAAATGGTCTGAAGTGGATTAGTATACTTCGCGGGTTGCGGTATATCCACAGTCGTGCTTGTTGCCTTGCGGGAGGGCTTCAGCTTTATCAAGAAAAATCCAGATTACGAACATTAGCGGTGCCAATAACAGTTGGAAAGATGGGTCATACCTTTGAGAACATGGTAGAAGACATGCCTGAAATCTAAAACCCCAGTTTCTGAACTTTCTATAGAGCTTGGATGATGGGTTGAATACGACAGGGTGAGGGCGTTTAGGTGCCTCATGGCCAACGATGTGGCTTTTGCGATTCTAGTTATCGGAAACTACTTCATAGTAATACGCGCTCTGCTCACATAATCAAACATTGAAACTACTATCATGGCAGACAAATCCGGGGCCTATGGCACCAAAGCAGGCGACACAGACTTTCGCAAGAAATGGGACAAGGAAGAATACACAGAACGCGCGCGAAAAAAAGACGAGGAAGAGCGGGAACGCATGCAGGAGAATGAACAACGCATGAAGCAGGGTGCGTCCTAATCTCTAATTCGTATGTCTCCCCGCTCACCGCGCGACAGGCAAGGCACCCAGAAAGGGTCGCAAGGAGGACCTCCCGAAGCCGACTGAACTCATGAAACGTCGCGAGCAGTCCCTCGAGCTCGACAAGAACCTCGGAAAGACGATGGTCGTCCAGAATCCGGGCGGACGTGGGCCAGGGCAACCCGGATTCTATTGCGACACGTGCAATCGGACGTACAAGGACACCACCGGGTATTTGGACCATATCAATGGCAGGTCTCGTACGTACATCTCGCATTTCAGGTATGCTCTATATTAAATACTCCTCATGTGCGCATTGCAGACCTTCGGAAGCTGGGACAGACGACCCGCATAGAACGCTCAACAATCGAGCAAGTTCGCGCGCGGATAGCATACTTGCGGGAAAAGACCAAGGAAGCGTCGACCGCAAAATCCTTCGACTTTGACAAACGGCTCGCAGAGGTTAAGGCCCAGGAGACTGCCCGGCGCGAAGAGAAAAAGGCTGTCAAACAAGCGCAGAAGGAACAAGCGCGAATATTATTAGCACAAGAATCGTCCGTGGGCGTCGACACTGAAATGGCGTCGGTCATGGGCTTTGGAGGATTTGGTTCAACGAAAAAGTAACCACACCAGAGGCGTTTGGATTTTACTAACGCTCTGTATTTCTATGGCACCAGCAATCTATGGACATTCTATTGCATGCGCTTCGTCTGTCTGGTTCACCAAGGTATAGTACAGCTTGCGCCCCACGTCGGCAACGACCATTTCAAGCCCTGACCAGCGTCAAGGAAAACTTGACATCCGCAACCTCCTGCTCCTCCTCCACAATCACCTCCCTACCCTTGCGCTTCCGCACATCCGCCGGCACGCTCCTCACCGTCCTTTCGATATACTCCGCATGGGCCCGAATCGCATCCAAAATCTCCGCCCCCTCCCCCTCCTCGAACCGGTATAGCACCGCCACATCGTCCGTCGCCTGCAACCCCGCCTTTTTTCGCAACTTTTGCACCCGATTGACCACCTCCCGCGCGAGCCACTCGCCCATCAGCTCGGGGTGCACCTGCACGTCCAGCCGGACGACCACGTCATTGTCTGTCTGCGTCGCGTACTGGCCCTCGGACGCGGGTGGCAGCTCGAGGTAACGTTGTACCGTTAGGTCGCCCGCGACGAGCGCGATGCCATCGACGGTGAGCTTGCCGCTGTCAAGGTATGTCTTGACGGCGTCGCTCGGGACGTTTGGGAGTGCATTCTTGACACGCCCGAGATCTTTGCGGAGTTTGCGGCCGAGGACGGACCAGTCTGCCACGGCGCGGTAGCGCACTCCGGATGCAGACTCGTCCGAGGTGAAGACGACGTCGCGCACGTTGAGTTCAGAGAGGATGTATCGCTGGAGAGAGGTCACGTCGGCGATGTACTGTGCGTCAGGGTGGAACACCAAGAGTTCTTTCAGTGGCGTCTGCGTGGAAACGGGTCATTCGTCATGTCCTGTGATGAAAAGGAAGCACGAACCTTGAGGGAGAGATTATGCCTCTCGCGAATGTTTCGAGTCAAGTCGATGACGGCCTTCATCCGCTGTACCTGTCGCTCGATTTCGGCGTCAAAATATTCCTCCTTGACCTCCGGGAAGGTCAAAAAGTGGACAGAGCGTATGTCTGGGACTGACAGGTCCTCCGGTATGTACTCGCGCAGGGCCTGGTACAAGTTTTCCGTTAAAAATGGCGTGTATGAAGACTGTTAAGTTGTGTCCGTAAGCACCAAACGAACAGGGTCCCACCGGCAGTGCTCACCATCGTCCGACACAGCGTGAACAACGTCTCAAACAAGGTATTCAACGCAGCCACTGTATCCTCCGTCCCGTCCTCACCCTTCAACCGTCGTCTGTTGAATCGAATGTACCAGTTCGTCAGCTCGTCGACGAGATCCAACAGGCGTGGGAGGATACTGTAGAGCCTATATGCGGCCATCTCCTCGCGGAACAGTAAGATCAGGGATTGACAACGCGCGAGTATCCACCGGTCCATGACGTTGTTCGACAGCGGAGCGTGTGGATTGTATTTGAAAGCAATGCCGGATGTTTTTTGCAAGAGACTCGCTTGGCCGAGGAAGAACCGGAAGGCGTTCACCCAAGGGAGCATGACCCGCGAGACGACGTCATGTACACCCTCTTCGCGGAATCGAAGGTTCTCGCCACGGACGATCGGTGAATTTACCAAAAACATCCTGGGGGAGCATCAGCATGTTGGATAGACGATGATGAAAGCACGAACCTGACCGCATCCGCGCCATACTTTTCAAACATCAAGTTCGGATCCGGATAGTTACGGAGACTCTTGCTCATCTTCTTGCCGTCGGCAGCGAGGACAAGACCATGGACAATCAGGTTCTTCCAGGGCGCCTTGCCGAATAGGTGGCTTGACAGCACGAGCAAGGTGTAGAACCATCCGCGTGTCTGATCCATACCTTCACAGACGAAATCACCAGGGAATGTTTGTTCGAAAAATTCCTTGTTCTCGAACGGATAGTGGATTTGAGCATATGGCATACTGTCGAGGGCGCGAATTAAGTCGGCTGGATGATAGCCAAATAGTAGGCGTGCTTACCTGCCCGACTCGAACCAACAGTCAAAGACTTCCTCTACTCTCTTCAGGACACCCTTTCCTTTTTGCGAGGGTATGGTCAAGCGGTCTATTTTATCCCGATGGATATCGGTGATGGCAGTCACGCCAGTCAAACGCTCCAATTCCTCGATGGAACCGACGGCGACGATCTAAAGTACCCTTCTAGTTTACCGATAAATACAACAATCATAGAACGTACCTCCTCGTAGTCCTCGCTCGCCCAGAGTGGTAGTGGCGTACCCCAGTAACGATTTCTCGAAATATTCCAGTCGCGTGCATTGGCAAGCCAGTTGCCGAAGCGGTTATCACCAACAGACTGAGGAACCCTGGAACGTTCAGTCGGAAAGGGCTATCCGGAGAGCCATCCCAGAGTCTTACCACAATGTAGCCTTGTTGTTCGCAACAAGCTGATCTTTGATGGGTTCCACTCTCACAAACCAAGAGGGTATCGCACGGTAAATGAGCGGTGTGCCTGATCTATAAACACCTTCGATCAAATCACGACGGATCAATTCGTGAAAAGGACACACCTCCAGCAAAACGGGTAAGAGTGGTTGATGGTCGATTGGACAACGAGACGACCGTTGGCTTTCAAGTACTTCATAATTTCTTTGTCTGCCGCCTGCGGGAAATTCACATCAGTGGAAGGGGAAACATGTAGATCTTGTGCGAACTGGCCTTGATGTACATGCCCTCGTAATCCGTGACGGGTTTGACAAATTTACCCACGTCGTCCAGAGGACAGGGTGGCATTTCATCTGCTGCCACGATGCCATGCTCCCTCGCAATGCGGTGATCATCCTCACCAAAGGCGGGTGCTTGTTGGACGATCCCCGTACCATCTTGGTCTGTAACGTACGTGTCAGTGACGACTAAGAACGCCCGGTCTTTGAACTGCAGACGCATGTGAGGTCCATGACGCGCTAATCAACCCGTCTTTCTCACCTGTTCCGTGAAATAGTCAAACAGCGGCACGTATTGCCATCCCTTGAGCTCTGCGCCTTTGTACGTCGCCACCTTTTTAAACTTGGCTTTCTTGGGGTCCTTGTACAACGTCCCGAGCAATTTTTCGCAAAGGACGTAGTTGGTGCCTTTTTCCTCGTCGTAAATCTTGATGTACGTAAACTCGGGGTGAACGCACAACGCCAGGTTGGACGGCAGCGTCCACGGTGTCGTCGTCCACGCGAGCAACGACGTGGTGGGATCATCCACGAGCTGAAACGCAATCGTTACTGCAGGGTCGTTGACGTCCCGGTAATCCAACCCCGCCTCGAAATTGGACAGCGGGGTTGTACACCCAGCCGAGTACGGCATCACCCGGGTGCCACGATAGACCATGCCCTTTTTCCACAGCTCTGCAAACGCCCACCAGACGCTCTCCATGAACGTGGCGTTGAGCGTCTTGTAATCGTTGTCGAAGTCGATCCAGCGGCCCATGCGCTCGACGGTGGAGCGCCATTCGGAGGAATAGCGCATCACGATGGCGCGGCACTCGGCGTTGTACTTGTCGATGCCCAGTTTCATCACGTCCTCTCGGCCGGTGATGCCCAGCTTCTTATCGATCTCGTGTTCAACGGGCAGCCCGTGGGTGTCCCAGCCGAATCGACGGGGGACGTGGTGTCCCGTCACGTGTGCGTAGCGCGTAACGATGTCCTGCACGGGGACGGATTGGTTGTCATCACATCCGATCCAGGATCACGAGACTCGAACACACCTTGATGGTACCGGCCAGCAGATGGCCGTAGTGTGGCAAGCCAGTCGCAAATGGGGGTCCGTCGAAAAAGACATACTCTGGCTTACCCTCCGAAAGTTTGACGCTCGTCTGGAACGCGTCGATCTCGCGCCAATATGCGAGGACCTTTTCTTCCTCCTTGGAGAAGTTGAACGACTGAGATACTGTAAAGACCAGTCAGATGGGGTGCCGGTAGGAAGTACATGACGCACTATCGTGTTTGGGGAATGACATTGTGACTGATGCACCACTTCTACTTGTTGAGTGCGTTTATGTACCGACAA
Organism: Boletales sp. KT-2023b; assembly: GCA_038089675.1. Lineage (NCBI taxonomy): Eukaryota > Fungi > Basidiomycota > Agaricomycetes > Boletales > Boletales sp. KT-2023b. The sequence goes on from JBBPLE010000192.1 coordinate 21,839, forward strand.
TCTGAAATAATGAGCGACTCGATCTGAATGACTCGTGAACGACATGCATCGCTCACCTTGATTTAATCAGTACAGCCCTGCACCAGTCTATATGAACTTGTCCAAGAGTCGTTCAATACTGGAGTACTGATCTATGACTCGGTAAAAGATCAGTGAAGCTGCACGTGATCTATGAATTTCCTAATTTGAGATGGCCCCTATCATAAATGATCATCATGAACAGCGTATATTAGTAGGCATCTCTAACACTCCTTGTCTATGGCCTTCTCGCCGCCCACGCCCCATCCAATCTGTCCAACACCGCCTGCACTTCCCTCACCGCCGCCTTCCGCTCCACCCTCGCCTCCGGCCAATCCACCCCAGGCACACACACCGCATCCAACCGCAACAACGACTGCAACAACAGCTCCGACAAACGCGTATGATCCCTCGGCGTCGGCATCGGCCCGTTCGCATCCGCGTCCCTGCCCACACCCGCCTCCCCCAACTCCTCCACAAACACCGCCACCTCCGGCATGAGCGTTCCCCGCACCCGCGCTAACTCGTCCCGAATCGCCACGATCGCATTCGCCTCCGTCTGCGGCGTCCACGTCTTGCTCGCCGCCGCCGGTGTCGCACCCGGCCCACTCTTGGGTGGCTTCTCTGCCCCGACCGGGTCCCCACCGATCAACGCGATCGTCGCGTTTTCTTTCAGTTTATACGTCGATACTTGCCTTTCCGTTTAGCCACGAGGAAAAGAAGGACGGGGACAGGGACTCACGCGGCGCTGTATCCTCTTTCATCACTGCACCTTTATACACCAGCTTGAACGACCCCACCGGGAGCTGCGTCCATGCCGCCAACTCGGCCCTCAGCGTGCCCAACGGCGTGTCGGGCGGTGGGAGCGGGAAGTGCAACGTATCGCGGTTCCATTTGACGTGGATCATGTTGTGGAAACGAGAAGAGCCACTGTGGTGGGTTGAAAACGTGAAGAGGCTACGAAGGAGTGCGAGCGTGGCACGAAAAAACAGCACTAGGCTGAATGCGACTGTAGATAATCGTCAAAGAATGTTGGAACCGAGGATGGTACAGCTTTACTTACTAGTGTAGAGCGGCGACAGCTTGAAGAACTCGATTCAAAATCCGGAACAGCACTTGGTTGTGACGTGGCCTGAAACGGAAAGCGACCACACTCATTCCTCACGCTCATTTACATACAAAAAAAAAAAGTAGAATGGATGCTTGGCTATACAGTTTCTAACAGATACAAGAGCGAATCAGTCAACCTTGGACCAGTGGAACCAGCTATCACAACAACGAACCAAGAAAGCCACCAGTCAACGACCAACCAACCGAACATCGAAAAAAAATAGCGTATCCTCGAGTAAGTAGTTTCAGAAAATGTACGATGTAATGAGTATGAGAAGGGTATTAAACGACCGGCGTTGATGTACATGGTAATGATCGAGGGTAGAGAAAGTAGGGTATGTGCACAACTCAGTGCGCATAAAAGCAGTTCTTTCGGTAACTAGATGATCCTTGAGTGGATGACGAACACACAAAAGACAACCATATCGCCAAGTTTACCAAAGGTCGACATGTTCCATGCAGTTTTGACAGATGGATCTCGACGTCACCGATCACGAGGCGAAGAGCGTGGCGATGGAGTGTTCCTCCTCGGGAGAGTGTCACAATATGAATGCTTTGTTTAAGCACTGTGCTCACTCATAGATCGCCGACCCACGTCTCCCACGTTCCCGCCACTCGATCGCACGTGTCGCCCATCCCGCCATGTCAACCTCCCGTTCCGCGTCCAGAGTCACCCACGGATGCGCCTGCAATCAACCAATCAGTGTACTCATCATTTCGGCACCAAAAGATATTTACTAGCAGCTCAGGATATGTCGCCCGTTCATCCGCATCTTTGATCAGGCATCGCCGTACCCAATCACGCGCTTCGGGGGTCCATACTCTCCTCCCGTTGAGTCTTTCGTCGCTGTTGTCGGTCGCATCTGGATGCTGCGCGCCATCCACAACTTCTTCAAGCGCATCATCGTCATCCGGAAGTCCAGGTGCTTCGCCATCCACGATGGCACTCAGCTGTGCGAAAACATTCTCGTACGTTTCTGGGGGGTATGGGTACCTGGTACGGTGTAAGAAAGCGCAGATGAGTGTATGAGAAAAAAGACACTCGCTTTCCCCTAGCAATCTCGACAATCGAAAGACCGAGAGACCACACATCCGCGCTGACAGTATATGAGGTAAAGGCATCGTCCACGTTTGATGACGAAGGTGAAGAGCCCTTTATCCGCTCCGGCTGTGACACGCACACGGATCACGGATATGAGAAGCAGTACCAATGGCGACAAGGTCAGCGTATGGCAAAAATGACGACGACCGCAGGAAGGATGACTCACGGCCATATAACTTTGGCACCCAACATTGGTGCGTGCGATGCTCTTTTCGAGCTGCCCGCTCACACCGAAATCGCACAGCTTGATTTGGCCCTTGTGGTTGACGAGAACGTTGGTCGGCTTTACGTCGCGATGCATGACACCCAAGTTATCTTTGAGGAAAGCGAGGCCCTTGGTCATCGATGACGCGATGCGTGCCAGATGTTCCTCTGCCAAAGGGGCCGGGCTCGAAGTCCAGGCGGAACCTGGACTGGACGAAATACTAGGGGGGAGGGAGACATTCCCATTCGGGAAGCAACAGAGAGAGGCAAGGGAGCCACCATCCATGTACTCCATGCAATAGTAGACACAGGATTCAACAAAAAAAGCACCATAGAACTCGACGATGTACGGGCTTACGGCGCGGTGAAGGATATCAAGCTCCATAAGGATGCCGTTGAGTCTTGTGGAGTCGAGCTCTAAACGAATTTCCTAAACGCACCACATAACACGGCGTAAGCGAATGGAATGACATAAATGGGGAGTAAAGTGGAACCTTCATGGCCAATGCGACATTGGTCGGTTTGTGAAGGACCTTTTTTACGGTGCCATAGTTACCCCGGCCGAGTTCGTGTTCGAGGACAAGTTGGTCCATGTTGATCGCAAATGAAGAACCGTTTGAGAAATCGACGCCGGAAGCATGAAGGACGGCCTTGCCGGCGAAATTGAGCCGACCAGATGGATCGCTGATCGGAGGGGGGACAGTGAACAGGGCGGAAAAGAGGCACGAAGAGGACATACACGATTTTGTTGAAATTTGCAAAGGGGGTATCAAACGTGCCAGAGGGTGCGCGACGACCAGCGTCGGCGAGAGAGGGTCTGCCTGCACCGAGGCCGGCATTTGCGGCCCCGATGGCGGCATCTGGGTTTATATCGGACAGTTTGAAACCGGGTTTGTTGCGTCGGGCGGGAGTTGTAGACGCGGCGCCACGACCTCGGGAGGCAGCTGGGCCAGGGAACGAGTTGGGCTGGTGAGCGAGAGGGCGTTGTGTGTCGTCCAAATCAGCGCGCTGCAAAGCTTGTGCAGCCGAGTCGATGGTAAATGAAGCGGAGCCAGGAGGGCCGGGAGAACCGCGGTTGAGCATCTGGGGAGAAAGAGATGAAACATGGGAGAAGCCAAAGAAGAAAGACACGCACGGCCATCATCTTTGCCTGGAGAGAAGGAGGAATGGGTGCATTTCCAGGTCTGTTTGAGAGGATGCCGCTGAGGGTGTTTCTCGGAACCGGGCCAGATTGCGGGTTTGACTGCGGACGGTTCGGCTGGCGCTGGCCTAGGGGTACTGGGGATGGTCTAGGCTGTGAATGTTGCTGGGTGTCGAGTTGAGGGTTGTTCGGGTCAGGGTGGTCATGGGCGGAGTGGTACATGAGGGGGAGCTTGGAAGGACGTGTGGAAGGAAGGAGCGATAATCTGGATTACCATAAATACAAGCATCCATCAACGTAACAGCAAGTCACATGTCACTTCTTGGATATTTCACTACCAAACCTCCGCATCAAATGATCCGTCCGACTCAGTCCGTCCCTTGTGGAGATCGACACTCCGTAAATACAACAATTAGAAATGACATCATTCGTTTCCCATTTCCCGTGGAATCACTTCACAGCGGAGATCCATCTCCTTGCATAACCTTGTTCCCTTGTCCCTGCTCACTTGTATACTTGCTTCTCAAGGTTGAGTCTCATCTTCCGAGCTCCGGCCAGATATCTCTTCCGCGGACACCGAGTCGATGATAGTGGTTGCTACTCATCTCTGGCTCGCGTGAGCCACGCCAATACCACAGCCATATCCCCATGGCATCATCGGTGCTACTTTCCAGGCCTTCCTTTTGTCTTCCTCCTATCAAGGCTGTCGCTTCGAAAGGATGGCCCTGTCACATTTAGAGTATGTATTCCGCTTCGATGACAGACGCTGGCGCCGCCCACCCGGATCCAAATTTTAGCCTCCCCTCCGACAATCGGCAACAAACAACATGGCAACGTGTTCGTGATTGCACTGGCTTAATCTTTCAACGACACCGGCTACCACTCAACGGCACAAAGCAATCACAGAACAGCCACAAAATGGGACCGAATACCCGGTACGGCTAGCCTCGCGCTGGCCTACGGGGGCTGTATCAGGCTCGTGTATCGCAACATGAAAAATATTTTGGCTAGCGCAGAAACAATGCAAGTCAGTCGCATCAACTTCGGACCCATTCAGTACGGCCCGAGTCAGGGCTTGGGGGCTTCAAATTGTTGTCGGCATCTCTTGCATGATGGTCCGTTCCAAATGTCATGCTGGCAAGTAAGGGATATCTATACTTATTGGTTTGGATCCCTGAAGAGTTGACGTAGCAAACCTAGTCTTCCATTTCTGTGTCTCATCCTTCAATCACAGTGGCTTGTCAGTTCAACTCTCGTGCGACCATTCCCAAGCGCCGCTCGTTGGGGCCAGGTGCCAAAGAAGCGGGATCTGGGTGAGCCATTCAGATGTCGCATGTTCCTGTGCAAAACGCCCACCACAGGCTCTACCAACCACAGAACTATCCCGTAAATTCCAAATAGATGGTTTGTTCATTTCTTTGGCTCCACTTCCTGTGGTTAGCACGCCGTCTACCCTGTACCTCTCCGCTCGACACGACACGGGCGGACGCAATTGCAACAGACTTGCCTGGTGGAATTTCGTAGATATAGCGTCACATTTGCCTCGTGCTCCGCGTTTTGCCACGCAATTCGGTCGAAGAGTGGTCATACACTTTTATCTCCTTCAAGGTCAACGCCAGCCCCTTTGCGAAGAAACTCGCATCGCCTCGCCTTCGACCGTTTAGGCTGTGGCGATCCATCGCTTGCGACAAACGGGAGTGTATGACAGGCTCGGTTTACGTCAGTTTGAGATAAAACGGCGATCAAACCTGGTCTGTATAGTACGCCCCGTTATTGCTGTATATTAAGGCGTACCTCGACTGAACAGGTGTGCCACGGGGTCGACGGGTAGCCTCGTGCCAGTGAATGCCGTCATGATCTATGTCCTTTGGCAAGCGCTAGTACGCGTCATGCTTGAGATGACGTCGGCTTGACATAAAAATGCAGTGATCTTGCTTGTATCTGCAGTTCCGTGTGGTCGATATCCGTGATCACCAGACCGCTTGACCATGACGCTCTGCCACACAATTCAGTTTGCCCCGTCTTATTTCTCTCCCTTTTGCCCCTGGTTACGTGTCCTTGATATCTGTGATCACAAGACTGCTCGATCACGGCGTCTTGCCACAGAAGTCGATTTTCTCCGCTTTGTTTCCATGTTTTAGCTACGGTTGCGATCACAGTTCTCGGCATCTGTGATCACCAGACTGCTCGATGGTCAAACGATGTAGCTTACCTCGCCTCGTTTTCCTCTCTTTTCGTGATCACTTATGATTTGGCATTCACGTTCATTTTCCCGTCGCATCTAAGATGCTTGGTTCATTATGCATGCATACACTATCATACTGTACATCTGCTTCAACCCTTCTGACCATTGCAACTATTGAATAGCTATGGGATATGAGTGTGAGCAAATATGTAAAAAGCAAGAAGGCACACTTGACTTACCCATGCAATTCTGAAAGATGATGCTCAAGAGAATATCCACCTTATCCCTCTCAGAACAAGCTTTGGTGTATTGCTGGAAGACTTTATCTAGGGCCCTTTCAACCCTAGTAGGTGTGTCTGATTCCATGTACTTTAAAGAAGCAGTGGAGATGGGCCTGGGATCATGCTCTTGGAAAAGGTAGAAGGAATGTTCCAATATAAGGATGATATCTGGATAGCAAAATTTGAGTACAACACTTTGCTATAAAATATGAAGAGTTGAAGTCACCAATACCAGCCTGTAAAACCACCTTCAATGCAGCAGGAGTTACCTTTGCTTGGAGATCAGAGGTTGATATACATGATTAAGGCAGGAACAGGCATACCCAGTGGTTGAGTTTGATTTCTTTGATCTCATTTCTTGAAACAGAAAATTGCTGGGCACAATATTAGCAAATCCTGCCATATATTGAAGGAATAAACTTACATTGCTTCTTTTGATAAGCTAAGTAATGTTGCAGATATGTAAGTGGTAGAGTTTTTTTTTTTGCAGTATCCAATACAAACCTCCTGGTTCCATGTAAATCATGAATGACAACAGATTTAGAAATCTTACCTTCTGTAGTATAATATAGATATACTGCACTATTAGATTGATACAAATGCTAAGCTCACATCCTAAAATATTTCAGAATATATTATGCAGATAAGAATAAAAATACCAACCAACTATCAAGGTCTTAAACAATCATCAAGAAAAAGCATGATGACCACTTACATTCTGTTGATTTATAATGTTCCAAGGAGGAATACACATGTCCATCCTATGTTTAGCTAGATGTTATAATTGTAAACTTACTGACTGTACAGGTGAAAATGAATATTAGAGGTTGTTGTCATCAATATTTCAAAGTGTGACTTACTACCTATATTGATTAGGAAATGATTTGAAAAAGAAATAAAAATTGTGAGCACAGTTGTTATTGTTTACAAGCCTAAATGCACAGAAACTTACTAGCTATAATTTCCAAAGATAGACAAAATATTGTTGATTTGATTATTATCACATATAATAGAATGTTGACTTGCCTCCTAGGTTTTCCAATATGATTAGAATAATTCTGAATGAATTCTACAGCTAAAATATATAACTTACATCCTATATGATCATAGTGAAATTGTGAATTAGTCAATGATTCATATGCTGATTGTAAAATTGGCACAACTTACTCTCTGCAATTACCATTGTCAAGTTATTATTAGGATTGCAATTATCAGATGCTTTAATAACTCACATGCTACAATTCCAGCATAAAATGAAGATCAAACAAAGGCCATTAGGTTGTCAACACCAATGAAAGGTGATATAAAACTCACTTGCTTCATTTTCCAAAGGAAAACAAGTTGAATATGTTATATCAGCACAATTATCAGTGCCAGGATACATAACTTGCCCACTATAAGCACCATGGTAGAACAAGACATGTAGATGAAATCAGTCATATTATTGTCAATATAAACTCACTCAGAATGTGCCACATACCAGCTAATGTGATTGAACAAGATAAATGAATATTGTTGCTAATCACTAGCATATTGAATTTGCAACTTACATCCTAGAGCAAACAAAAAACATAGAATTGTCAGGACAGATACTGTTATCAATATACTAAAATAAACAACTTACCCACTGAAATCATTAGTAAAGAAAAGTGATCATTTAATTAGCAATGCAACATATTAAAATTACAACTCACTCTCTGATTATCAGATAAAAAACATAATAATTACAGAACCATTAGCATACTTTTCAGTATAAATTAAATGCATACATAACTCACCAACTATTATTGTCAGGATAAAGGTAAACAGAGACTATCAGTAATAACTTTTTATGGCATGCTAAAATTCTCACTTCCTTTGAGTTGTAGTAGGTGAATGGATAGAAAAAAAATCAGCATAAGTGTTTTTAACATTATTGATCTGCATAACTTACTCCCTATAATTCTAGCTTGTCAACATAATCAATAGCTTATGAAGACTTTGCCTTACCCACTGAAATTACCAGAGTGCATAAAATATCACAGTGTTATTATTAAAAACACTGTTTGTAACATCAATGTACAACTCACCCACTATGTTTAGAGGTTAATATAACAACCATGTCAGTACTATACAACTCACCTGCTATAATTATTAGAGGGAAGAAAAGTGAATATGGTCAATCAAATGTGAAAAGCAATTACTCACTTCCTATAATTTAGAAGTGGAAGGAAGAAAGGCCATGCAATTATTAACATGCTTACTATCATTCAATTTCAGAATGAAAAATCACCTCCTATGAGTCACAGTCACAGGATAGGGAAATAAACCATCAGAATAAAAGAACATATTTTATCAAATATACCAACTCACTTCCTGCAAAATGAATGAGATAATATCAGAAGTTTTTAAGCTATAAAGCATCTACCCAAAGATGTGGAAACCAATTTGCAAGCTTATAGAACTCCATCTTGTCCATGTGGTGTATGGGAAGTGTAGAATTGTGGACTTTGCATATATCAGACACTATACTTCATTCAGACAGATTAGCTCATTCAAAGTGAGCATTAGTTCTTATAGCCTACCTTTGTGTTGCATACTTTACACAAAGAGCTATGTTTGCCCTTTGTGCTGATACCAATAGCATTTGCAAAGCTCTTTCATCCAAAATAGCCGCAGTACTTTCAAGTAGACCAAGACATCCCTCTTTGGATCTATGCATATCTATCATATAGACAATTAACATTAGCACATCCATCATCCGGTCAACACTGGGGGCATACTGACCACCAATCCGCACAAATGTCCTAGGAGGATACTTCATTTGAGAAAGACGACCCCATATGTTAGCAGCATTAAAAATGTCTTCAACAACCGGCTCAGCCATTGGCAAACGTGCACGTATTGGTAGTAGTTGATCCGCAGCTGGTAGCTTTCCCAAAGCCCTTGGCGTCAGAGCGTCAAATTTGGTGAACAGAACGACCGTAGGAACTGACCGGGTTATAAGCACACAGTGACCATGGTGAAAATGTGCTTACTATTTATAGGGTCACACTCCTCAAAGAACTTTTCTTCGGCCCGCTGGATTGCTCGATCAATCTTGTCCATCGGGATGCAGTACCTGTCCCACAGCGCATATAAGCCAAACCTACCGGAGCAACGGTATTTGCCAATTACCATATCGCATGAATGCGCTTCTTGAGAAGAGTGGTCCTAGCCCGATCAGTAATAAACTCCTTCATTTTGCGGAATTCGTCATCACGACCTGCTTCGAAGCCTTGTGAATCATGGAAGACGAAGTTGTCGTTACTCCGGAAAATAAGTTCATTCTGGATGTTGTGCATCCCGCGCTAAACGAAGGTTCGTTAGTTATGACTTACACCATGTCGCTGTTGGGCACGAGACGATACTCGCCCCTCTGGATCCTTTGACTTGTGACGGATCGATCTAATTCACGGTTTAGTAGTATAGCATGCGACGGTATAAGATGCGCACCTTGTTCCCATCGCCGTCATAAATCTCCGGGTTCTCCGTCGACTCACAAATCCTCCGAAGGATGGTTGTCTTGCCCGCATTCGCCCGTCCGATGATGAGGACTCTGAAACGGCCAAACTTGTATCTGAGTTCCCGAATATTATATATGCTTTCTGCCAACATTCCTAAGTGTGTTTAGAGGAGAAAGGTAGAGAATCGAAAGTTAATGTGGTCGTGGGGGGTGAAAGAAGCGGCCGACCTTGTAGCGCCCATGAGGCCAGAATGGGTGTGCCGCCGACTTCCGATCGGCTCGGCTGTTCCGACTTGTTCGTACCTTGTCCGACCCCCACAGGTCCGCCATTCGCACAGCTACCGGAAGTCCCCAAGTTACTATTTATAATCTCGCCAGTTGTCTCAGCCGTTGTTGCAACAGATAGCCGCATACTCGTACGCTGTCGGTTGCAAGAACGATCTAACCGTCCAAATCGAATATCAAAATGGAACTTTGGGCTGCGCAATGGAAAAAAAATCATTGAGGCCAACAAAGGCGATTCAAGTAATTATTAACCTAATAATTCGGCTGTGCTAGGCACTCATTTCTCTTTCTCATAAGAAGTGACGTGCAATGCGACGACATGCTCCCGAAAAAAACATTGATATTTCTCTCCGCCGCCGGGAATTCAAGATCGCGTCGGGTTAAACCGTGCGAGTGGTCCCACAAACCAGAATGTTAGGATGGCCTTTCCTTTGACAGCGACTTGGGTGCGTTGTGACAAGACCCGTTGACCTTCACTTCGAAGCATCAGCAATCCCTCGAGAATATGTGTACGTACAAGTAATTACCAGGAAACCGCACGTCAGTACTCGGCACGGACATCTTAATGGCGGTAAGATATTTTCCGACTGTGGTATAAACGCCCACATTGGCCAGTGTAAGTTCGAACTCTCGCGGTGCATTGACCCTCACTGCCATGGTGTGCCATCACGTTCCCACCTATTCTTACATCTTCATTCAATCTGAACGGCCCGCAGCAGTTGACCAGCAAACGCAACGCGATCGTGCAACCCGTAAAGCAAGCCTTCACCCAGCCATAATGCTGGTCAGTCGTGCGTACACGCAATATTCTTGGAAGCAAAAAGAAAGTGATATCCTCATAAATGTTAAACGTTGACCTGGATGCCATGTCATTCATAGTGGCTGATGATGCCCCAGCCTGAGAAACGTGCCCGCGAGCACGAGAAGATGATCGGGGAGTGTCCCTCTGACCCCACGCAGGATGTGATTTCGGTTATGGTGACATTGTTGCAATGTTCCTCACTTCGAGCTGTGCTGCGTTGACTGATCACTTACCATCCTAGCTCTTGCCCCCAGTGTCGGCCGTTTCTCGTAGAACCAATTCGGCATCCTTGGCATTTTCGATGATGCCAAACGTGACGAGTCATGCTTCGACTGTTTATAGCATCCAGGTCGCCTCGAGCATCCTACAGGCGTCGTCATAACCCGAGCGGGATGCGTAGAAAGGCAGCACTATCGCGTCGGCAGCTGCACCGAGCAAGTCCATCGGTATGGAGACGGAACTTTAAGATTGGTTATTTGTAGATCTTGTTATCATCGTGTGTTATGTGCAATGGAATAGAGTTTGGTTGATTGTATATCTGTCCTGACTGAGGCTAGTGTCGAGTCAATGAGCTTACAACTTACAAGGTGCCTGTGTCTCACAGAAGAGCCTCACGGCGTATATTATCATTTTCTCAGCTCACATTCACTGTGTGCGTCCACTCCTCGTCAGGTGTATGTTCCATCCTGAAACTTGAGGCTTAATCCTCATGACTTAGAGATTGCACGAGCTCGAAGATGGTGCGACGGTGAGTGACTTTCCACTCGGCAATTCGTTGGTCCCCGTGGCGTATGACGACCCGACTTGTCCGCGTCGCCCGCAGTCACCATACAACGAGTAAAGAGATAGCACGATTTTCCAAACCGGATTGGACTGCCGACGCGTTGGACAGCCAGCCGTCCGTTTTAAAGAGCGAATGAAGATTCAAAGGGCTACTTCTGGTTCGTGGTCGCAGGACATGCAAAGTGCACTCATGCATTTGCGTCCCTGACTCGTGAAGCTCTTGCACCCTTGGACACGGCCCTCGACACGCCCTTTCCTTCAAGCATTGCGAGGCCATCCATACGCTCGCTGATGTGTGTCTGTTCGGGACTGATGGTGTAACTTAGTAGGCAGGGCCCGGCCCGGCTTGGAAGGGCTCAGGCTTTAACAAAACTTAGGCCCTAGCTCTTACTCACGACCCGGCGACATCGTCAGTGGCGAGCAATATCGCTATGCCTTCGCTAACTTTGTACGTCCTCACCGTACAGTCCTTGGACACAGATTCGCTCACCACCGTGCAGCACTTCGCCCACGAAAAGGTAGAAGAGTAACGGCGTCAGCTTGAACAGCAAGAGAAGCAAATCGCCGTCCTCCGTGCCCGCATTGCCCTTCTCGAAGGCAACCAGACCCAGACTTAACCCAAACAAGGTGGCACCTCGGTCGACGATTTCTCCATTAAAGTGAGTTCGTCACTGTGTGCCGTGCGCCGCGTGTCCTGACCCACATGCACATGCACAGAACGCTGCCAGCTCAACCGGTGATGTCGTGCGCACCCCCCCCCCCCCCCCCCCCCCCCCCCCCCCCCCCCCCCCCCCCCCCCCCCCCCCCCCCCCCCCCCCCCCCCCCCCCCCCCCCCCCCCCCCCGCCCCCCCCCCCCCCCCCCCCTACTCGCGGG
>JBBPLE010000192.1:34117-54965 GCA_038089675.1 Boletales sp. KT-2023b
GGGCCCGTGCCCCCCGTCCCCCCCCCCCATACAAAACCCCAAGACCCCCCCCGCCCAACCCGGGGTTGCGGGGCCCCCCCCCCCCCCCCCCCCCACCGCCCTCGCTTTCCTTTACGCTGCCACCCTCGCCGACATCGCCAGCACCGCCTCGCATGATCCCCGGTGATCTGTCGACCGATTCTATCAATGGTGACCGGGACCACTGCAGCGAAGGTAGGATCTGGCCCATCTACTTATTACCATGTATCGCTTATTAATAAGCTTATCCAGCATCGTAGCCTCAACTTGATGATATTCGGGTCGAGTACCATCCAAACAGTGGTCATAGATCGACTACCTCAAGATTTATGAGTTTTCGCGTGGGCGCCATCCTACCCCGCTAGTGCCCGACTCTGATCGAGATCTGGTACCACCGCTTGGCTTGCTGCGTGTGCGTTCTTTTACATATCTCTTTGTAGCGTCACCACGCCCGTATTGACATTGTATAGGTTACTACCCGCAAATGATCTTTTTGATATTACTTGGCGTCATGCTGTATTATTGCCCGGATCCGGGTGCGCCGCAAACCCAAATCAACGTTGAGGGTACGGCCGGCTGACAGGCCAATATACAGGCATCCAAAATCTCATGGGTGCCGTGTAAGTGCCGTTCGTTCAATATATCTCACATCTCATCTTATGTATTCTAGATCTGACGAACATGATGCCATCCCTCCCCCTCCTCCCGCCGCGTCCCAATCATCGAAATCCAAGTCCACATGCCATGAATCAGTTTCGCACATCGCCCCAAAATCATCCCGATGTGTCTCCGATTCCGCAATCTCTCATACCGCTCAGCCGCTACTCAACCTCATCACCCGCTATTGATTTCCACTCTCTTTTCGTTCCTCTTGTTCTCCCGCCGCTCACATTCGACATCCTCCCTCTTCGTCTCATACTTTTCCTGTGTGGTGCAGGCACAATTGTCGCGCTTCATCCCCGCATCAAAGGTCCGTTGTCGAATGTCGCAAGCACCGCTCTGTATGGATCTGGCCCAGGACTTTCCTTCTAGCTCTCCGTCTACATCCCTTGTTTACCGAATCCACTCATCCTCGGTCCCTTTTCCTTTCATTGTGTCCGGTGCTCCCGCGCCCTCCGTGCATGCGCACATTCACGTTCACGCTCACCCCGCGTGATGTATACCTGTTTTTCCGACGGTTGATTGGTGACGACAGACTCGACGGCGCTGTCTGGCACGCGCCACTCGCACAGGTAGAGCTTTGGGAAAACGAACGGTGGGTCCAAGCGGTACCGGAGGACAGGCAGCGCAAATCGTTCGTGATGTTGGTGCGGGAAGAACGAGAGGTGGCTCAGGTGGAGGAGATATCGGGTGACAATGATGCTGCACAACATCGACTGCGACGTCTGCGACGTTAACGGGGCTTGGTGAGGTGAAAAAGGGGACGAAACCGCGCGGGCCATGGTCCAAGGCGACTCTCAAGCTGGGTGGACAAGGGGTCTGGATGGGTAATGTGGTCACTGTGGTGTTGGAGGCGAAGCTGGGTGCGTCCGTGTTCGTGAGGCTGAGGCGCCTTTGCTCGCATATATAACTGTGTATGTGGGGTAAAACCATGTCATCTACGATATTGCACCAGTGTATCAGATTCTATACGACGAGCAAGGATGCGAACTAAATACCTAAGTCCCAGCCAGAGGCTTGGCGAATCTGAGGCCTGAACCTTGGGCCCCCTAGGCCCTTGTAAACAGCCCGGCCCGGCCTTGCCCATTACTAGTCCGACTCCGAGTAAGGCGTCAAGTTGCTCGTGTTGATGGCATTCACTCCACCAATGGCAAGGAGGTGCTTCTTGTCGGGTATAGTTGTTGGAAGACCGGTCGGGTTGTCTGACATGCATGAGAACAGTCGAGGAGAGGTATGACACAGAAGAAAAACATTGAAGAAGCTCTGTGACTGTGTCGATCTGTCGAGGTCGCAATGGCAAAGTCGAGGATGCAGCGCTCGTCTACTTTGTCTGTCTCATATCATCAAAAAAGGTGCTGAGATGAGTGCCACACAAAATATTTTCCCAACTTTTTATACATGTTTTCTGTTCACTTCTTTACTTTCACATCCAACTTCATACATTCCATGTCCTTGTTGCAAGTCACCAAACCAATATCTTCATTCAATTCCTGTAATATCTGAGAGAAGAAAGGCATTGAATAATCCAAACAAAGATAATAATAATAAAACTTTAGCTGACCAAAGGAATGCTGAGAAACAATTTTTAGGATGATGTCCACCCTTTCCTTTTCAGATGCCTTGGAATATTGGTGGAAGACTTCCTCTACAGCCTTTCTGACCATCTCAGGTATGTTTGATGCTATATACTTCTTAGAAGCAGAAGCAATAGGTTTGGGGTCCTTTTGAGAGAGATAGAAAGAATGTTCCAATATCAGGATTGCACCTATAAAACAGTAAGCCAGTTTTGTATACTGCTAAAAAATTCATGCTTGATCTGTACCAATACTGGCATGTAAGACTAATTTTAGTGCTACAGGAGTAATCTTTATTTTTATGAGTTGGTGAAGATGAAGGAAATAAATAGAATTTAACAACTTACCCAGTGATTTCTTTTAAGGGCCTGTACCTCCTTCTTAGGAATGAAAGCTTGCTATATCATGTATGAGAAATTCTTCAATACAAGTTTTAGAAAGTTACATACATCACCTCTGTCAAGCAGCTGTAGGATTTTAATTGAGGAATAAAGTGATTTTTGATAGAAGTCAAACCTCCTAAAACCATGTTAATTTACAACAAATCATAGTCTGAATGGCTCACTTTCTATATAAAAAATCATACAAAGCCATGTTTTGCATAGTATGAACAAACTTACATCCTAGAAAGCAAATATGTCAATAATATAGTGTACAATTCTGTTAAAAACATACTGTCTATCATGATTTCAAAGATGTATAATTAATAGCCAAAAGATATACAAAAGCCACTTACATGCTATCAATTTATAGCATGGGTTAATACAATATACACAGCTAGACAGCAGGCCCTGGATCATGTGACTTACTGACTGAAGTAATGAAAAAGAGATATCAGAATATATGTATGGTTACCATGCAAGCACTATACTTACCATCTATGTCAAGAGCAGAATCAATATAATGGCATTGACACAACCAGTATTAAACACATGATCAGACAGTACTCACCAACTGTGATATTTTTCATAGAGCACGAAATGTTAGCATTCTTATGATTATAATCACAGACAATACAATTCACTTCCTGAATGTGATAAAATTATCAACATAAGTGCCAATACAAAAGATACAACTTACATCCTTTGCAAAGAATTATAGGTTAGTAACAAAATACTATTGCTACCATCAACCACTTACTCTCTGCAATAGCAGAATAAAAGAAGATCAAATTGTTAAATCAGGATAAATTGCTCACTTGCTAAATTATGTTGAACAACAGAAAAGATGCAAGTTAATGTGCATTAGGACTTGCATCCATGCACAAAAAGTAGCATACCTCCTATGATTAATCAGTAAGCATATAATTTATAGCATGTTATAGTGAATAACTCACCCACTATGGTAGTTATGTATTATGCATGATGAAATTATATCTGTAATTGATATGTTATCCCACTTACCAGCTGTGATTAGAAAGAAATTGTTAGCATTTATGTCATATGATAGGCCATCACTGTATGATATGAGTGTCATGACTTACATTCTATATGAAGAATAAGATAGGATCATCATATTTATCAAAATCCATAACTCACCCCCTAGAAAAGATTAGGCTATGTTATTTGCCTCCCAATATATTAGAATAAGTAACATGCCTCCTACATAATTGGAAACCAATAAATGATCAGTATGATTACCAACATGAAATATCAAAACAACCTACCAGCTGTAATCATCAGGATAGATTGAGAAATTCAAACAGACAATTAATCACCAATAACAATATACTTGGATTTATGACACACCTCCTTTGGGTTTAAAAATAAATGAAGGCAACTATTAGCATGGTACTTGCAACCAAGCCCCAATTGATCAACACTCACTCCCTATAATATCCATTTTCAATATGATCACCTTCATGTATGAAGCTGTAACTTACCCACTATTATTTGTGAAAGTGCAATAAAAGATGCAGAGCACCCCAAAGATGATTAACATCATCACCATCACCACCATTCTAACATGCATAACATACCCACTGTGTGCAAAAACAATAGAAAGGATGCATAAGTCATGCTTCATCCAGACTGCCTATATTACAACTCACCTGCTATAATCACCAGGGAAAACATTGGCATGTTAGAATGATTCATATCATAAATAGAATCAAATGTGGAACTTACTTCCTGTGATGAGAAGGCAGAAAATAAACAGGTATGGGGTTATGAGGGTATCACATAGTTTGGAAAGTGGAAGATTACCTTCTATAATTGCAAACCAAATGATAATATAGCTGAAATGAACACTATTATCACCAATGCCAACCAACACTCACTTCCTAACATCATTGAATAATCAACACAAAGGGTGTGTAGACATTATATGAAACTACCTTACCCAAAGATGCGGAAACCAGTTTGCAAATTTGTAAAACTCCAGTTTGTCACCACATATGGACCATGAAGAATGGTACATTTTACTGATTTCAGCCACCACACTTCATTCATATATGAACATTAACTATCACAAATGACTCAGGATGAATGACATACTTTTGAGTTGCATATTTGATGCAAAGAGCTATGTTTGTCCTCTGTGCTGAAACCAGCAGCATCTGCAAAGCTGCTCCATCCAAGCTAGCAGCCGTAGCTTCAAGTAAACCATGACAGCCTTTATTAGATTTGTGCATGTCTACCATTTTAATTTATTCCAATAGCTTGCAGGTACACAGGAAAACATGACACACCTGCTACCCGGACATGAAACTTTGGCGGATACTTCATGTTGGAAAGACGGCGCAATATATCGGCGTCATTGAAAATCTCCTCGATAAAAGGCCCAGCCTTTGATAGGCGATCCCGCAACGGCAGTCGTCGATCCGCAGGCGGGAGTTTTATCAAAGCACGCGGTGTTAGAGCATCAAACTTGGTGAACAGCACCACCGTTGGGACTAACCATGACATGAGTGTGAGTAAACAATGATGAGGGTCTGCTTACTGTTTAAACGGTCACATTCTTCAAAGAAAATTTCCTCGGATCGCTGGATCGCTCGGTCGATCTTATCCATGGGAATACAGTACCTGTCCGGCAAAGTATCTGTCAACATCCCAGGAAGAGACTTCATTAACTACCATATCGCATGAATGCGCTTCTTGAGAAAAGTAGTCTTGGCGCGATCTGCGATAAATTCCTTCATTCGTCGAAATTCGTGTTCGCGGCCTGCCTCAAACCCTTGCGAATCATGAAAGACAAAGCTGCCGTTTGTCCGAAAAACGAGCTCATTCTCGATTTCATGCCTTCCGCGCTAACGGGAGTCATAATCCATATCAGTCGCAGACCGTTGTCAAGGCATGACCCACCCCCCTGGATGCTTCGACTTGGGATGGATCGAGCTAGTCCAGCAGTTTGGCCACGTAGCACACGGCGATCAAAACCACCCACCTTGTTCCCGTCACCGTCGTATATCTCTGGGACCTCTGTAGAATCACAGATTCCCCGAAGAATGGTCGTTTTGCCCGCATTTGCCCGCCCGACGATAAGGATTCTGAATCGACCAAACTTTTCTCGGAGGTTCCTCAACCCGTCTTCCGACTCTGTCGACATTTTGGAAAGCTGGTGAGCCTGAGGCAAAGACAAGGATGCAGGACCGAGGGCGTCAGCGCGCTTGGGAAAGGAGCAGGGTAGCGACCAAATCTGGGCGCGAGCTTGGGACCCATTTAAGCTTCCGTCTTAAGTTATCTTGGATTCCCTTCGATGTGCAATTTGACCATTTGGCTGCTTCTTTTCTCATGGTAATACATATGTGGTTCTTGGGAACTGGGATGATTGTTGGATTACTTTACTTTCAGTGCCAGTAACAAATCTATTCCAGAGTGGCGGAAAACTCAGATACCGGACACCACCCACTGTCATCCACCTCATCGATGGTCAAGACTAGCTCTTTCACTGGTACTGGCAATTACTAGCATAGCCTACATCATCTATTTTAAAAAAAAGGAAAGCACAACATTATGCACGGGGGACACCAAAAATTGAAACTCACACCTTTCGCCACTAGCAGAACAATAACAGCCTGGAAAGAGTATGGTTTGACGGAAATAGATCAGGTTCCAGAGGATCGAAGTATATATAAAAAAACATTCCACGACTTGAGAGGTATGTCATGACTCATCTTCTATGACATAAAACAGAGCAACACAAGTCTCACCACCCTCCTCTACAATCAACTTATCCTGGTCCATTCCAATGCTAATCGCATGACCAACAGGGTATCGTAGAATGCACCACCGGATCTGTGGCGCGGCACTGAGGCAGCCAGCGACGAGACACGCTCTAAAACGGTCGTGATACATTGACATAGCTATCCATGCTGCCCGTTCCGGCCGCACCCCAGCATCCCCATCCACTCCAGACGACCCAGACCACTAGACAATGCAGCCCGGTGGCATAGCTCACGAACGCAAGTCGCATGCGACGATGGCTGAGAATGGTACGCGAGAAAGTGAGCAAAAGACGCTCCGGGAGTGGCAGAGATGTATAAGCCTGCGTGGCTTCCTGTGCAGCACAAGCACAGTCAAGTAAAAACTAAGCAGGCGAAAAAAAAAAAACATACCCTGCCTCGAAAGGCTTCGAACGGGTTCATCGTCTCCTCGTACCTCTGCCTCCATTTCCCCAGCTCCACCCCGTCATCATTACTGCCGTCACCTGCACCACCCACCCTCGATTTTCCCGTTCTCTGCGGTTTGGATGTCCCAGGTAGCGGATCCAACTGTGACACAGATGACGACTCCCGATAACTCTGCATGTATCGCACTTTTTCGTACAGCTTAAGGTTGTCCGATTGTAACGACTTTATTTCAGAACGCAATTCTGAAATACTTTGGAACTGGCGTCGGAGTTCCTGCAAGGGTGAATAGCTCGTGAACGCCCAAAAGGTAGCGAAAAAGGGGCAGGATATGCACCTCTTCCAACTCGGCATTCCGTGCCCTGAACCTATCCCGCTGACTCGTTACAATGGGCAATATCGATGTATCCGCAGACGAAGTGAACGGAATCGGCGTGCTTCGCATCGTACTGCCAGACGACTCGTCCTTGTTCTTCCCGCCGTCTAACCCGAGTTCCAAACCGAGTCCAGCCAGCGCGTCATCGATAACCGTTGGGTTGTTCGAGTTGGGGTTCTTTGCAGACCGGTTATCGAGCGCTAGGAGGTCCGTCTCCAGCTTCTCGTTAAGGGTCCTTTGCTTGAAAAGCTCCGTTCGGGCTGTATCCAGCTCAGACTGGGTCGACTTGAGCGACTCTTCAAGAGATGTGTGCAGAATCTGACACAGTGCTTTAAGGCATGTTCGCGAGTGGTTACCAAGGTAGCAAGCTCACCCTGAAACGCGTGAGCTCTTCGAGAATACGTTTATTCTTGCTCGCAAGCAATACTTCGAGGCTCTTTCCATGTTGCGCATTCGCCTTGTCGGCGTTCGGATCCGGTAGATGGACACCATCCGATTCATGTGATGACCAGTCGTCGCCATCTGCGTCAGAAACGTCGTCGTCGAGACCGCCGAATTCGACATACTGTTTTCGGCACGGGGAATCAGGATTGAGATAGGTTGCCATATAATGACAACTGACCTTCAGGATCTCGAGCTCACGCTTGATTTCGTCATAATCAGCGTACGTCGCAAGCTTTTGCTTGAGCATCCCATTTTCTGCCTGCAGCTCTTCCTTTGCCCTCGTTTCTCGCCTTGCACCTTCTTCATCGTGTCTTGCGAGTTGGGTCTGTGCGACAGATAGTTGCGACTGCGAGGAGAGAAGTTGGGCGGTTAAATCCGTGTTAACTGACTCAAGAGTTGAGAGACGCGACCGAAGGTTCGTTATCCTGCACTGCTAGTCAAAGTCGGCCGGGGCAGACGAAAGACAACAAACGTACAACACAGTGTTCTGACTTTCCGCTCTCAAAGATTCGATCTCAGCACGTAATTCCTCCTGTTATGTGCGAGTAAAGGACACAAACATCAGGGAGAATGGGCCACGTACATTCCTCCCTTCCACTGCTGCCACCCTGCTATTCGCCCGTTCAAGATCGGCCAGAACCATATCAGCCTCGGCCACTCGCGAGACGAGGTCCTGATCGGCACGCGAGCTAGCATCTAATAGACGGGCCTGGTTGGTCTCATTGGAAAGCCGAAGCTCGCGAAGCTGTGATTTGTAGAGCGTAACTTGACGTGTCAAGTCCTGTTCACTGCAACACAGGCACTAGTGAGTCACCTTTCCACAGTCAACGGGCGAGTCACTCACCGCTCTTCATAGTTTCGCATACGCTCATCATATGTTGCATTGAGCTCATTCTCCTTCTGAGAGACTTTCTCCACAATCATCTCCTCCATCTATCCCGGCGTATTAGTTAACACCGATTTGTTCGTCCTTCAAGGAGATACACACCCACCTTGGTCTCCAAGGTTTCCACCCTCTTCTTTGTACTATCCAAAGTGGCATTCTCCCGTTTGAACTCGGCGTTCTCTCCCTTGAGTCGCGCAACTTCAGTTTTGAGTGTACTGACTTCGGTAGTCAACGACGCGTTTGTCTCAGATGTGATCGTTTGTTCCACAACAACTTCGAGGAGGGGGTAAGGATCCGGTGCTTCTGCGAGGACCTTGTAAACATTCAGAAAGGCGGACTCGGCAACTTTGGAACGCTTCGTGAGGTTGTCGATTTCTTGTTGGTACGCTAGCGGACCACCGCCGTAAGTGCGCCCTGACATAACAAGCAGAACAACGTACCCTTGAGTAGACCCTTGAACGAGTTTAGCTTCTCTTCGTCCGGAATCTTCTTGAACTCTAGGCACAGTGTCGAGTGGTCAGCGGATTTCTGAAGCTCATACGACAGACTGAAGCGTACCCTTTGTGCGCTCAGCAAGCCCCTTACGACTCAGCACATTCTCCTTCTGGTTCTCGACAATCTCGATACCTTGAGCGTCGAGCGTCTTTTGGAGCTCGTGGAGGTTTATGGCTACCATGGTTCAAATATGACAGAATGGCGCGAAACGAGAAAAAATGATCACGCAGTTGTTATAGAGAGAGGGCGAAACATGAGCAAGGTGTTGCGGTTGGACGAAGGGAAACATGCGCACCTTTCCACGTTACGAGTGCTCCAGAAAAGTTGTGTTGTTCCGTCGAGCTCATTGCAACTATGCCCCAGGCTCGAGTATCCGAGTTTCGACGCCAAGGTTGGCAGTGAGACTTATTAGAGTTGCCAAGTTAGGCAGTGCAACTCCGCCACCGCACCAATATAATTGTCGAGGACACCAATGTCGATGCTAATACACCATCCGTTCGGAAGTCAATGGTAAATGTTACAGGTCAATGACTCAATGATAACAGGATATACTACGCTACTTGTTCGCCATAAACATGTCCCAAGTTGAGGAAATTAACAACGCTGACGCCACTTCAGCCTGCGGTCTCCATTCCCAACCCTTTCGCCACGTCCTCCCTGTGCGTCAGCTCGATGCTATCGCAGCTGGTACCTCGCGTCCAAACGTCTCCTGGTACTTGAAGCGAAGGTTCCAGCGTAAAATCCACATATTGACGTTTCCTGTGGAACCACGTTCATCAGAGTCTCAGTGACGGTCTTATCTTAAATGAACGTTCACTGACCGATGTCGGTTGGAAGAACCGCTATAACCACCATCCCGCATTCTTACAAGGCATGAGCACGCGCGGATCAAGAGTGGCGACGGTCGACCGATAGTGAATGAGGCATGGCGCACAGTTGCGTTCAGTGCTGCTACTTTCCCCACCCACGTTGTTCCAATAACTGTACCCTCAGTTAGAATGTGCCGTGGTCATCGACGCCCATATTTATGGGCCTTCTTTATTCAAGAACTCCGATGTCTTTGTAGTCTTGCAATTGAACGCCACCGTGGCGCCGGCCCTCAGTTCTTTCGAATATTGAACATTTGTCATCTGAGCCAGTAGATGTGAAGACCATAACATCCTGCTTTGAGTTGAATTACGGGGCTGAAGGTGCCTCATCGATTACGCAGGCAAACGTCCGGAAAGATCGCGTACGATCCGACAGAACCAGGACCACTTGTAACGAATGCAACCTCACCCCTGAACGGAAAGATTGCATGAGCGAACCACATCAATAAAAAATCATGGACCACCTTACTTTCTTCGCGTGTGCATGCTCGTTCTACACGAAATACGCGGTCCGACAATCCAGTAATGAGATTATGAGAATCTTTATGAAAGATTCGATGGCTAGTTGCACCGAGCATTCTTCAAACGTTACAATTCCAAAGTTGGCATGGTAGGCTATCGACCTGGATAATGTGCCTTTCAAGATTCTCGTGCTGCTCCTGGAACCTTACTTACTGAACGGGATGCAACCATTTATGGCTGTGAGTTTGGTTCTTCACATGAATTGTTGAAGCCTTCAAGGAACATCTGGGTGAGGATCGAACTTCGAAGGTGGTTTTGCGTTCCGAAAACATGACTTTTCATGTTGGAGATCCCCTGCATGGGTTTTGCTGTGGGTGCGATGGTCAGATGTTATCCGTGCTCATCACTAGCATCGTCTGACTGGGAATAGAGTAACCTAGGTGCAGATACAGTGCCTTAGTAGCGTCTCTGCACGAGTCAACTGCAACAAGTCAAAGTCCAAATAGTGGCATTTCGGTTCAGCAGAGACACTGTTCCTGGTTTGTGCCCGTACGCTGTCACTCAAACTAGAAGGGGTAGCTTGGCTCGGACATGATTTCGGGGATGTCCGACGGAGAGGTCAAATGTTATTGAAGAAGTGGAGCGCTGAGAGCACAAGCACGGCCAACACAGACCAGACCCGTTGTATGAGTCACGAGGCACGCATTTGCTTGGTGGGAAAGCAATGGTACGTGAACCAACAAAATCAAGTTCCGGAAAAAAAAACGCTCGGTTGCTCGGCAGGCAGATGCCGCGACTCCGCCAACATTATAAAAGGGCGACCAACATCGTGTTCGCCTTTTAACCCATGACAGTTCGAAAGCTGCAAAGCTTAGCACGAACAGGACGTGTCTCGTACGCGTCTCTCCTTCTGAGTGGGGAGGTCTGAGCGTCACCGTCATCCACGATTGTCCCTCGCCGGGACCAGTCTTCATGGACTGAGCGACGTACCAGAAACGCTGTTGCTGGTTAACTTTGAACACGTCGCGATGACTGGGTGGGTGTCACTTGCACTGTATCAATTTCAGTGTTCTCTATCGCGGTGACCGCGTCTTCGGACGCGCAACGTGGTCCACTCTGTTCGCAACCACCAGTTCGTGCATGGAGTGTAACATGGGCTTCAGGCCGCGGATTTTCCGAAGGGTGCGCATCCTACCAGATGCGAAGAGGAGTGGTGCACCTTAATAACGCCTTGGCACTCTACCCAGTGCTTGGGGAACCCGATCACCATTCATCCGGGTGTCTCCCTCCCAAACTAATATGGCTGCATCCCATCACTTGGCGCACACCATACCACTTCCTCACCCTGGCTAGGTGTACATCCACTACCTGAATCTTGCTTGCATCTGCCCTGACTGTGTTGTTTTACTCCGGTTCGCCGGTGGTGCAGTGGTCCCTAGGATCACTGGCATCTGTATGAGGAGATGAACTGAATTGTATCTTTCAATTGCCCACCCCTTAGTTTTGTTTGTGGCTTGTGGTCCTTGTTGACCATGAAACTTGATTCAGACTACTCTCAGACTGTCATGGTCCTTTTTTTCTCATTCCTCCTTGTGAGGATTCTGCCCCTTCAGTGCTCTATACTTTTGTAGGTCCAGTTATGGCAGTGTCTGGTGCCATGTCTGGTCCTACAACTGTATGAGTTGACATTTCTGAGGATAAAGTGTTTTTGGTTCACTGTGATCATGATTTCAGTTGTAATACAGTGGGGCTGCTGGTTTTAGAACTCTTAATTTTGTGTTGTCCAAAATTCTTGAAGTAGAATGATGAATATTTGAATCATTGGCTAGTAGGCCTTTCAGTTCATGTCATTGTCTTTATATTGGTCTATGTTTGGAGAACCTGTTTGTGTAATTTGCAGTTCTATTGTTACAGTGTTGTCTGTCAGGGATTTCTTGATGATGTGCTTGTTAGTGGAAGTTATGGTGCAATCAATTGACAGCTGAAGCTTTGTTCATCACACATTTTGTACCTGAGGCTGCCAGAACAGTGCACAACTCTAGGTGACTATCCTGTATATGTTTATGACAGGCATGTCAGATAGTAAATGTCTATGCATTGATTGATGCTACATGGGAGTTGAGTGCATCAAGACTGACACTTTTGTCCACATTCAGTATATATCATTTGGATGGCCATGGCAGCATAATGCGCTGCGGTGGAAACCGGCTTAATCACCCTAGCACAAGGGCTAAGATCTGACGCTTGAAGAGTGGGGCGCACGACAAGCGAATGCCACAAAGGAAAGACAGCAAGTGTGTGGTATAGTAAAGACACCGGTTCAGCATTAGCATCAACGGGGGAGATCACTTAGGATAGAGTGAGGTGCTGGAGTGCATATCCGGTTGGCATAAAAACCCGGGTGGATCGATTATCAACCCTGCCGCGAGGGGAAGCGATCGCCAGAACATTGATGACCCTCCAGTACGGTGTTTTGAAATTTGAGGCCACACGCGCAATTAGCAACGATCCAACGTTGTCTCATTGTACGCTGTGCCAAAAAGAACTGCTCTGGTAGTAGGAAGCGTTAACCATGCCAAGATATGTTTCTGTCCCTGTCGCGCGGATATGCGATGAATGCGATGAAAGGGAGCCACCGGCAGAGCACCATGCCTCGAACGCCTTGATAGTCTGAGATCTCCACGTCAATTTGATCGATCATGATCCAAAGTTCTAGGGTACAGACCAAAAAGTCGAGGGTCGAAGGCAGGTCGACCGAATTGAACCATCACGGTGCGTAAAAGCTAACCACCCCCGAGCCCATCGATGGGCGCCACGCCTGACGGCTTGGAGACGTTGATTATAGTTGGTGTGTAGCATTCGGGCATCCAAATGCTACATACCAACTATGCGAGCGCGTGGCGAGCAGACGGAAGTAGGTGGTCGGTCTTGGGACACGTCCAGGAAAGATGAAGAGGATTAGGGTACCAAAAAACCATTCATTGCTCTCCTTCAAAAAAAAAGGGGACAAATCTTGATCAGCAGTCATGTCAATGCTCAAGGGACCGACCGAAACGTGAACAATCACGTACTTCGGATATAAGTTAATGTCCAAAGGATGGAGTGAGTCACTCGTTTAGCGTTGTCACGGTAAAGAAGAAGTAAGGCGGTGGCTTTGCTCGGAACCTGGAGGCACACCATGTTGCTGATCAACACGCCATTTCCAAGCTATGGTGGGTACACGGCGCCAATAATGCCCAAAGCATGTCTAGACATGACTCTCTTGAGTTCAGAGGAGACCTCCGAGTCTGAACACACATGTAAAGCCCGTCATGTAGAGGCATCCCAGTAAATCAGGAACGGCTGGAGGATATAAATTTCAACCTACAGCGCCGTCTTACAATCCCCAACTTGAGGCAAGCAACGCGAACTCAACTTGTGCGTCACCCAAGCCAAAGGTAGTATACACGTTCTGCAGGAAAACAGCTTCCACAAGCCAGATTCCTGATAAAAAGGAGTGTATCTGTCGGAATGGAATAATGAAGCATTTGTAACTTACCATCAGTCAATGCAATCAGGCGCGCCGGCTTTGACTGGCCCAAGATTGGTGGTTCGATGCGCAAGTGGAAAAGCAGCGCAGGGAACTATGGAGTATCAACGAGTGTTGTTGGCGCACACCATTAATTGTGGGTCGAGACTTACAGTAGTAATAATCCTCGTCTTCGTCTTCGTCCACGGCCTCACCACCAATGTCACGGTATATCGCAGCCACCCACTCGTGGGATTAGGCCAAAGATGTAACTGGTACCAGCGTCGACAATGACGGGCATACTGCCCAAAATCGTGTGACTGTTGATTAGGATGGTGTCCATGTTGACCTTCCAATACAAACCCTAAAATGACGCATATTAGTAGGTCCATACATCACCACAGCGCCCCAGCTCACTCCGTGTTCTGTCCGTACAGGGACAACTGAGAAATCCCCAGTAAACACCCGAGGGTTGGATCCACCAATATACAGCTCGCCGCCGGAGGGAGAGAGCTTGAATGAAAATGATGCATAAGGTACCTGTGCCTGGGCGAGTTTGGAACACGGGATCAGCATCAGTAGTTGGGCCTCGGAAACCTATTCCCACCATCTGCAAGAAACTTGGAGAATTCATACTTATCGGAATACATTGTGGCACACCGATGGTCTGAGTGATCGCTTGAATTGCTGTTAAGAATGACTGCGTTCATAATGTGTTATAAAACATACTCTGTAACCACCACGGAATTCGGTATATGTGAACAAGGCACCGGAGACAGAAGTTTTGTCTTGATACATAACGGCTTGTACAAGTATTTCGAAGTTTTAGTGGCAAGGGGATCCCACAGCGAGTGATAGTCTTTGCAACTCTTGTCGCAGTTAATAGTTGGGAGGAAAAGTTGCTGTCGTCAAATCAAACAACAGCGCGACGTGCTTTCTCAACAAAGTACACACCTACCACCAGTGGCAAGAAAGAACCATAGAATGATAGGAGAGGTTAGGGCACACATTCCGCAGGAGTACACCACAAACCTACCTTCGAAGGCTTGGGCGAGGGTACAACCGAAACAATACCATACCAGTGATCACTACCAAAGTCAGTCAGGCAGACGCAATTCTGGCGTTTTCTGATCCCTTTGATAGTGGTATTCTTCCCATGTTGCAAATGGCGAAAGATTTTACTGAAAAAAACTCGGGTTATACTTGTAATCCACTGGTAGTGGTACTCACGACGCACCTCCTGACTGCCGCAATGTACGAGTCAAGCACATGAAAATTAAAGCCTTTGTCAGAATTCCACAGCTTGTTGCGTTTAGTAATTGGAATCGCCTCCCCAATACTCTGTCCGGCAGGCTGAGGTGTAGCGGCAGTCAAAGAAGCCAGTATAACAACAATAAATATCACGAACATAAACGGCATTCTAGCAAATAGGTAGGTGAAACAAAAGGATGATTGATGAAATTCGGCGGTTGATGTGCCAACCGATAGTTATTGCAGAGCCCATGGCGGGAATCGGTGGTTGTGTAGCAGTGCTTCTTCGGCGACAACGGCTTCCCACCGACATGCATGAGTACGCGTGAGTGCGAATGGACATCATAAAACTGATGGCATGCGGTTGTCGTTAGCTATAGGCACCAAGAGTCCTTGAGGGATTCTTACTCTTGTCACTAGTATATTGATATGAAACGGGGAGTTGCATCTTACTCTCATGAAAGCTCGGGTCCGAATGATCGATGGAGCGTCCAGTGAAAGAACTCAAAAGCCTCGGGCAGCAGTACGCCAGAGTTCCAATAAAGAGTCTGGTAAGTGGTTGCCAAAAGAGCCTTGTTATACAGGGAATATTGAGATCTGTGCATATCGTTCACGCGAGCGCCGGGAAACATGTGGTCGTTGGAAGGTGTGGTCTTGGATGCTTCGGATGCGGCTTCGGACGTAGAAATTCGGGCCGAGATAGCTAAGTGTTCCTACTTTTCATGATAATAAAAAAAATAGAGTAAAGTCGCACTAAACCTCAATGACTCTGATCTTTCTGCTCTTCGTTCGTGTGGAGGTGTGGGACCAAAATAGGGCTCCGAGGACGTAAATCAACATAGCCTCTACAATCAAGGGTATATTTAAATTTTATCGTCATACGCGAGGCAGCATCGCTGTTTTCGCCCCGGCCACACCCCCTCTGCATCCGCGTCCGCTTAGACGTTCTTATGTCTCCCTGAATCACCGAGGAACGAGTAAAATGTCGTACGCCATTTCCTTCCCGAGTCTTTACTCGCGGATCCTCTCATTTGCCTTTTTCCTGTCCTTTCTTCCTGTCACCCAGGGCTCAGAATGGATCCAATACCCACCCAGCGGGCACGCAACCATGACACACTACTCGCTCCCCCTCGGGTTCATTGCTGCGTGCGGATGCACCCCGAACAGCACATACTATCCCACCGCCGCCATGAGCCAAATGGCCTACGGAAGCAGTACCTCTTATGGCCCCGCATGTGGCCAATGCTTCAAGCTCACGCTGTTGGACGCTTTCACGGCGAACCCGGTATTCTATCCTAACACGACCAATTCCGTCGTCGTCAAAATTACCGACCTTTGTCCGCTCTCTAATAATGGCTGGTGTAACGCGACGACGCATGGACCAAATGCGTGAGTCAATGCCGCTCTATTTCGTCGTGCGTAAAAATGACCGTAGAACTAGCGGGGGCGGATACATCAACTTTGACCTTTCCTGGCCAGCCCCGTCGATCTCGAACAACTTCTTCCCATCGAATGCTGCCCTCTATGGTATGTTCTCTTGGTGTATGGCTATCAATGACTGAGCATGTCGCCTCTCCGCAGGTTTCACCGTAAGTGTAAACGACTGACATGCAAAAAGGAATGACGAATGAAACGAAAACAGGACTTTGGTGTCTGGAACATCAGCTACGAGAGCGTCTCGTGTCAGGAATGGGAAGGTTATACCAATCAAACCGCCCTGGGGAGCGTTGCAGATTTGGGTTACACGTCCTGTTGTCCAAATAACCCAGTGGTAACTATTCATTTTATTCCATAGTAACCAATCTGAACGCGACACGTAATGTTGCAGGATGACGACGATTTGTGTCCGTCCTATTCAGATTCGGCAGGACTACCGTTGGTTCTTTTCCTCGAAGTGAAAGTCTCATGCTGATACTGGAGTTATAGTCCAACTATCCACCCTGCTTCTGAAGCGTATACAATCTTTGCAAACATACCACACATTCTTTTTTTCTTATTGATTGTATCACTAACGACATATTCACTGTAGAGCTTTCAACGCCTTTGGATCTTTTGTTGCGAGTAGAACTATACATGTTTGTCTTTCTTTGCGCCACCTTCAGACTATCTGTGATCTACTTGGTTCATTACACTGCGTAATTCACGCACATACCTCATGGGTTGGCTTGGTCCACCCAATCTCCACGTTGCACCAGTGCGATCCCATCAATATGAAGCTGACTAAATTAGACACCAGGCATGGTGTTTCCTGACAATCAGAGGGTGCAGCCTGTCGTGTCAAGCATCTCAGTTCCACGAAACACGACATGCCCAACATCACGAGTAAAATGCGGTGGCAAGCGGGGTTGGGGTCCTGTTTTTCGCTTTTGCCGAGCGGGACGAGCGGTGTTCCCAGCGGTCGCGTCCTCTGTGGATGAACCCACCGCCTCCTCGTTCGTCGACCGATCAACCCGCAAGACTGGAGGAGCAGGGATGCGTCGCTCCGCTTGACAAGTGTGGCACTGGTACGAGACAAGGTGGCCGTGCGACGCGGAATCTATTTTTAAAGCTGGAATCACGACGCCAGCGTATGCGCATCGCTCGGTTGCTCACCTCTGACGCGCACGGTGACGGAGATGCCAGGAATCAAGGGTGCGCAGCAGCGTTTGCATAGACAACGCTTCACGGACGGGTCTCTGTAGTACAGGGGATGATGAGTGACGATGGACGACGCGGATGCGAAAGCACGGCACGCACAGTTTCACGTTCGTTTTTTGCCCGACGCTCTTCATCGTCTCGATATAGCTCCTCGACAGCTCTCGACAGCTCACCACGCGCCGTTTTTTCTTCCTTGGGGAGCAAAGCGGAGCGCTGCCTTCGTCTGTGCCAGCGTTCCTGTCGTTCCGTATCATCGACCGTGGTGCGTCGTCATCGTCGGGTTGGACGACATCGGGAGGTGCGAGGCCGTTGAGCAGGACACTGGCTTGGTAGAGAAAGTTAAGTCGTTGGAGGATATCTCGGTTCGTCACGCTCGCTGGGTTGGGTACCTCTTCGTTGTTCTTGTCCTTGTTCTTACCCATGTCGATATCGCAACGGAAGAACCAACGGTACGTTATCAGATTGCCGTAATCCTAGTCCATGGGGTCATCATGTTCAACACAGTGACCTATCTGATTGTAACCGACCTTAGCTCAGTTGGAAGAGCGCGAGACTGTAACTGGATAAAATTCATCTTGAGGTCGCCTGTTCGAGCCAGGCAGGTCGGATGTTCTTTTTGGTCAACCCCTGTGGGACAAGTGCATGTGGGCTGCAAAGTTTCCTCCCACGTCATGCCGACCTTAGCTCAGTTGGAAGAGCGCGAGACTGTAACTGGATAAATTCATCTTGAGGTCGCCTGTTCGAGCCAGGCAGGTCGGATTCAATCTTTTTTGCTGTTCGCCCGAGCGATATCTATCATTCATACTAGCATACAGCGATCACATGCATCGTAGACCCTCACGAAACGGCCTCTGGAAAACCAACTTTTTTTTACCAACGCTCATCGAACCTTGCGAGCGACACTTGTTCAAACACTCGCACCCAAACTCTTCAAAAACTCGACCCCGGTCGTGTCCCCGTTGAACATGGCCTTTTGCAGCGCCGTCAAACCGTCGCTTCCATACACGGAGTTGATGTCGATGTCGTGCTCCGCGATGAGGTCGAGAGCGCCTACGTAGTCGCTTGTGGCGATAAGGTCGTGAAAGGCGCGGACGTGAACTTGGCTGGGGTGCGAGTCGAGGTAGCGTTCTTCCTCCTGTTGCAGACGGATGGGTCGGGTCGATCCCAGCAAAAACAGAGAGGCCCCGATATCCACGCACGGATCAGCATCATTCTTTTTGACCAAGAAACGCGCGAGGAAAAAGTGGGAAACGGGGTGTGCGCGGATACATGAGAGGAGGATGGACGGGCTACGCACGAGGATCTCGCCGAAATCGAATCCCTGCGTCTCTCCGCCTTCGTTCCGGACGTCGACGAGGAAGCGTCCCGACGCGTCGAACGTGTTTTGGCCGCACACGATGCACGTCGTGGGCGAGCCGGATGCGGACGCGGGTGTGCTGCCCGGGTTGAGAAGTGGGTCCAATGGGACGCTGACGGTGCGCGCCTGCTTTGCGTGGTCGATCAGGCATGCCCAGTGGGCGTGGTGTCCGCCGGGACCCGACCCGGGTGGGCCGCAATACAGCTCGACGTCGTCGAAGATGGTCGATGGACCCGGTTCCAGCGAATCCGATTCTTCATCAAACTCGTTGGAACTGGTCGCGATTTGGAGAGATTGGCGACAGAACATGCAGGTGTCGGGCGAATAGGCGGACAGAACCTGCGGGTTCATGTTGGCCGTGATATTGTAGGAGTCGAAATCGAAATTTGTCCTTTTTGAAATTCGTCGTTTCGCCACTGCGTCCATCTTACATAACTTACATGTACTTGCTTAATAAGTACTCTATGCTGGGAGCCAATCCAAAAACTCAGGGGTAAAGTAGGACAGGATGATAGTAGCGCCTGGAACGAACAAACTACCAGTCGAGGTATAACCACGCGGAAACGATACCCACCGGCTCTAACCATGCTTTCCGTGGTCTCGAATGCCATGGCTCTGAGGACATACATACCCGCCTTTGCACCCGCATGAACCATGGCAAATCCACCGCTGACTTGATAACATGCGATTTTGGTCCTGCGAGAGCCAGGCCGCGTGGGCGATGATGTCAAGATACGGGAGTGCGGGCTTGACCATGATGACATCGGCGCCTTCAGCCATATCACGTTGCTTCCCCGGGGATGAGAGGTGAGGACATACATGCCAGACATGGACAAGATACCACTTACGACAGCGCGCCTCGCAAGTCCCTTGGCAGCGGGTGGCAACTGGTAGCATTTGCAATCCCCAAATGACGGTGCACTCCAGGCGGCATCTGAGAACGGAGGGGCAACATATAAGCGTGGATGCTTTACCTGAAAGGGCCATATGGCCCACTCGCGAACTTGGCAGAGTAGCTCATGAAGGTGCATCGGTTTCCAAGCCCGGCGTCAATCAGATGATGCTTGATCGCACGAATACAACCGTCCATCATATCGCTCGGTGCGACGCAATGCGCACCCGCGCGGGCATAGCTGAGCGCGATCTCAGCGATGCGTTCGACCGAAGGGGCCGTGTGGATCGTCCCGTCATCTCGAAGGAGTCCGCAATGTCCGTTTTTCGCAGAGGCAGACGTCGCAAGTAATGCAGAGCTCAGGAAAGAGCGGACGAATGTTTTGGATGGCTTGTATGACAGGGCCCTCGCCGGGATCATCCGCCAGGGTTCCGCGTCCGTCCCTAGTAGGGAGCTCGGTGCGTCAATGCGTGGGATAAGACAAGACGACGTTGGGCACACTTTTTCGCACTCAAGAGGATCACCAAAGAGGATGACACTGCTGAGTCCTTTCTGGACAAGGGGTCCAAGGAAACTTTCGAGCTGGTTGTGTTAGATACTTACTGTCATGATCGCTTTTTGATCCTCTGACTAAGCCTTCCTGAGCACGTGTTATTCGCACTTCGCGCATTCTCCCGCGACCGTTTACGGTCATTACGCCCATTGATACCCGTTGCTTCCTTTTCGGCTGATAGTTGGTCCCTTCGCCCGGACATGTCCCACGTTATTATTGGCTGATAGTGCCTCGCCAGCAAGCTCTACGATTTCCCCCTTTGGCTGATAGTTGCTCTCGCCAAGCATCTCTTGCTCGTA